>JANIIA010069253.1:0-10522 GCA_027478495.1 Erythroxylum alaternifolium
TGCCATGTGGAGTTTGATAGTTGTTTCACGTAGCATTCCATTATCTTAGGTTATGTGTCGGAATGACCTACGGGCGTTCCGATATGTACTCTGGGGTAATGGGGGGTTACATAGCGACTGTGCCAACAAACTATTTGTGCATCGAAGGTATGCCAACAGGCTATTTTTCCCACCGAAGGTGCCCAACAAGCTATTTTTCCCACCAAAAGTGCCTAGCGACCGTGCCAACGAGCTGCTTTGCCCACCAAAGGTGTGCCAACGGGTTGTTTTTCCCAACGAAGGTGTCTAAGGGGCTATTTTTCCTACCGAAGGTGCCTAGTGACCGTGCCAACGGGCTCTTTTTCCTATTGAAGATGTGCCAATGGGCTGTTTTGCCCATCGAAGGTGTTTCAACGGGCTATTTTTCCCACCAAAGGTGTGCCAATGGGTTATTTTTCCCACCGAAACTCCCTAGCAGCCATGCCAACGGACTGCCAAAGATATGCCAACGTGCCATTTTCCCCATGAAAAGTGCCTAGCGAGCTATTTTACCCACCAAAGGTGTGCCAATGAGTAGTTTTTCCCACCAAACGTGTGCCAACTTGCTGTTTTTCCCTTCGAAGTTGCCTAATGGGTTGTTTTTCCCACCGAAGGTTTGCCAACTTGCAATTTTTCCCATCGAAGGTACCCAATGGGTTTTTTTCCCACCAAAAGTGCGTAGCAACCGTGTCAACGGGCGGTTTTATCTGCCGAAGGTGTGCCAACGGGCTATTTTTCCCACCGAATGTGTGGCAATGGGTTGTTTTTCCCACTGAAGTTGCCTAGGGACTGTGCCAACGAGATGTTTTGCCCACTGAAGGTTTGCCGACGGGCTGTTTTCCTACCGAAGGTGCCCAATGAGCTATTTTATCCATCGAAGGTGTGCCAACGGGCTGTTTTTCCCACCGAAGTTAGCCAACGGGCTGTTTTTCCCATCGAAAGTGCCTAGTGACTGTGCCAATAGGCTGTTTTACCTACTGAAGGTGCGTAGCGACCATGCCACCGGGTTGTTTTACCCATCAATGGTATGCCAACGGCCTGTTTTTCCACCAAGGGTGACAAACAGGCTATTTCTCCCACAAAAGTGCCCAACAACTATGCCAACGGGCCGTTTTGCCCACCAAAGCTGTGTCAAAGGGTTCTATTTCCCACCGAAGGTGCCCAATGTGCTGTTTTTCCCACTGAAAGTGCGTAGTGACCGTGCCAACGGGGTTTTATGCCCTTTGCACTGAAACTACCTAGCGACCATGCCAACTAGCTGTTTTACCCACCGAAGGTTTGTCAACGGGCTATTTTTCCCACCGAAAGTGCCCAACGGACTATTTTTCCCATCAAAAGTGTCTAGTGACCATGCCAACAAACTGTTTTGTGCATCGAAGGTATGCCAACTGGCTATTTTTCCCACCGAAGGTGCCCAGCAAGGTATTTTTCCCACCAAAAGTGCCTAGCGACTGTACCAACAAGATGTTTTTCTCACCTAAGGTGTGTCGACGGGCTGTTTTTCCCAAGGAAGGTGTCTAAGGGGCTATTTTTCCCACCGAAGGTGCCTATTGACCGTGCAAACGGGTTCTTTTGCCCATGGAAGATGTGCCGACGGGCTATTTTACCCACCAAAGGTGTGTCAATGGGCTATTTTTCCCACCGAAGTTATGCCAACGGGCTATTTTTCCCACCGAAAGTCACTAGTGGGCTATCTTACCATTCCTTATTCAATCTAATTCCTTTTAACTCCTTATCTTAATTCTAACTCTTCCTTTTGATCTATGCTACCCCACGAAAATAATAATAGACTAAATTAAACTCTATAATTTTCTAATTCAAGAATTCTACTTATATTCATGCTTTCTAATTTAATAAAATATATTCTAAAAAATTTAAGGTCCAACACTCCCTTTTTGAAAAACTCTAACACAACTTCTTTGATGAATATGCCTATTTTATCCTATGTTTTTTGAAAGAAAATCCCATTCAATCCATCTGGACCTAAAGCCTTTGAACCATTCATTTTAGAAACTACTTCCTCTATCTCCTGATTAGTGATGGGTTTAATTAGAAAGTGGGCTTCATCTTCAAGAATCTTGGCTGTGACAAATTGCCTAAGATCCTCTCTATATCCTCTAGCATTTCTTTTTGTTACTAGGAAATTTTGAAAAAAAATTCCTTGCTTCCTTAGCAATCTCAGCTTGCCCATATATCTTTTCCCCATATTCAATTGTTATGAAAGTGATTCTGTTAATATTTATTCTTACTGACACTACATTAAAGAAAAACATTTTGCATAGATCCATATCCTTGACCTAATTAATCCCAGTTTGCTGCTACAATAAGGAACAATGATTATCCACTATTTGCATATAATTCTTAATAGCTTCCCTCTCCTCATTAGGTAGATTCCAATTACTTGGATTAGTTGCAAGTGGATTTTAGATAACAGAAAGCCTGCTTCTTGTTTCTTCTATCTCCATTTTAGAATTCTGTCCCTTTTAAACATTTAACTTCTTCAATTATTATTTTATAGCCCTAAGCTTTTATAAATAGATAAACTATTTTGTACCAGAAGCCTCAAACTTCAAGCCCTTATAAATAGCTTCTTGAAAGCCTTACACTTTAACCATAAAGTTATTAAATCTGAAGGGGTGCTTAACACTAACTTTTTAAACAAATCATCCACCTTAATAAGAGTATGATCAGAGATCCCAAGATCCAAAAAAATGGCTTTACTCTCTAAAAGGGTGATAAACCAATCCTTATTCACCATGGATCTATCCAGCTTTCTTCAAACAAACCACTTTGAACAGTGTTTATTGATCCATATGAACCTATGATCTTCAGATTTTAAATCAGTTAATTTCACATCCTCGGTGCAATCAATTAGTCTGATTTGTAAATGAGTAAGTTATAATTCCCTTCTGCCTCTGACCTATAGAGAGTGAAGTTGAATCCGCCACTAATTATTCGAGGTCCTCTAATTGATCCTTTTAGTCTTCTTAGTGAACTCCATAAATCAAATCTTTGGAAAGCTATACTGAAACCATGACAAAGGTTGCCAAAGGTATATAATTTTTTATTTTGAAACTCAGTTTTGTATAGATGAATTGCTCATTAGTTTCCAATGTTTCCACCTATAGTTCCCCATCATACATAATACTAATTCTTCCATACCCAAGGTAATGGTGGTTTGTTAAAAACTTCCATTTACTGCCAAAACAAATTAATTTATTCAGATTTTCTAATATGATTTTGGTTTCCAATAGAAAAATAACATAGGCTTCTCATTTTGAATAATTACAACATTTAACTTTGAAGGCCTATTTATTCCTCTTACATTTTAGACTATAATATTCTTATGAGAGATTTTTTTTCCTTTTGAGCCCTTCCTACTGTTCCTATCGCTCTACCTAATTATCACTTTTTCAAACTACTACTCTTAATTTTCCCCTTTCTGCTAATCTTCCTTTTGCTATAAATAATCTACTTATTGATGATCTTCATTTTGATGTAAACTAGTTGGAACTTCTTTATTCAACATAATTCCATTCTCTTTATTACAAGGACTATTCATCTTGGCCATTCTGTCATTACCCCTATGATTCCTTATCAAATTTCCTGCTTCCATTAACATTTGTTGATGACCTTCCAATGGTCGAACTAGGTTTGGGATGTCATCAATTTGCTTACTCTCATTTTTAATAATTAGTGTTTTGTCAACCTTATAAGAGCTCCACTTATCCTCTGGATTCCCTATCATATTTTCTATTTCCATCGATACTTTGATCACTTTTATGTTGGCTTCCTCCAATCCCATCACCTCCTAATAGTCTCCTCTCATGAAAACTTTCCCCTTTGGTTTCTTTCCTTTTCCTTGTGATTTTAAGGAAGGTTTCCATTGATAAGTAACCATAACTTTGTCTGTTCTGATATGCCAACCTTAGTATAGGAATGCTATCTTTCTTTTCCTTAGAAATGTCTATACTCACACATAATCTAGCAAAGCAAACATGTTTCCTCAATATAGTGTTTTCATCCATAAAATTGGTTTTCCTGAATAGCTTGCTGACATAATTAGCCTTTAGCAGTCCAATATTCCAAGGGAATATTGTGTATATTCACCTATAATGGAATTCTTTTTAATTTGATTCTCTCTAATTCCATTCCAAGTTACTAGTTTTGAAGAAATAGGGGAACTTGAGAGATGTTCCAAGGGCCTTCTTCTATCACCTTTTGAGCTTCAAATTTAGAGCTGAAGGTAAATATTATATTATCATCGTCAGTTAACATTATCTCCTGTATGCCTCTATCTTTCCAATTTTTCTAAGTCTATGCTTGTATCATATGGAAAGCAGGATGCTTATCCATAAAGAAGCCAATAATCACTACTTCCCATATCCTTATTCCTTCCTATAAAACGTTGATGCTTGGAGCCATCATTAACTTTCCTTCAAGTTCGATGGGAGGGTTGTAGAATAAAGAAGTATTCAAGTTGTCAACCACAACTTGTTTCCATGTCTTTCAAATTTCAACATGCTTTTTATTCACACTCATAGCTTGAGATGAGAGGTTTGGGTCTAAGATTAGGGTAGGCTGATTTGTAGAATGGGATGGAGAGTGAGATTCAAGGGGTTTTATAGAATTTGGTTTTGTTGGAGGCGATGAAAGAGAAAAATGGAAGGATGAGGGCAAAGGTAGAAATTACTTCTGCATTCAGTTACCTAATGGAAGTATGTTTTTGGTAGGTGATTTGGTGAATTGAGACAGTTACAAAAATAGAATAGAAACCTAAGGTAGGAAGCAATTTAAAAGGAGAAAGACAGGAGTGCCCTTGATTGAAGCACCTAGGTAGAAAATGAAGAAGAGGAAAAAGGGAAAAACTAAGGTATTAGATGGTGTTAGAGATGTGATCTGAGAAGGACAAGTAAGGGTTAAAGGTTAGAGGGGGCGATGGATCCATGAAATATAAAAATTGAAGGTTTAAAGAGATAAAGGAGCCTCACACACATTGTTGTAAAGTATTCGTTACTCTAAAAGAGTTGAAGAAGCTAGTTATTGATTGTTAGTTGTAGGCTAAACATTTATAGGTTATAGGTTTCAAGGTTTTCATATAAATTGTATAGCCTTCACACCAGATGACTTAAAAAGTCCATAAATAATCCCACTAGCACTCCAATTATGGAAGGTGAATGACTAAAATCAATATATATGGTATCTTTAAAATTAACGATTGGATAGAATAAAAAGTCTAAGACATTTGATTTTTGGCTTAGACGTTTGAAATATGTGATTTAATTTGAATTCCAAGGTTATAATAAAGATGACACTTATAAAAGGTCTTAAGATAAATCATATGCATTCATTGTTAATATAGTAAGAAATATCAACTCTCATAATGATTTTAAGTAGAACGTGTCTCTTTAATTACCCCATTAAAAGCAGAAAGACCTAGTTATGCAAGCATCTATCAGTGGGTTCTATAATATGACCTCCTTACCAATGACTTTTTAAGGTATGTATTGGCTAATTTTATGAAAGAAATATTAGAAGTTCTAAACAAATTCAAATAATTTAAGGAAATAGAAAAACTAAGAATTAAGAATACAATGCCTATGCATAAATAAGGGAAATATACTTATATAAATCTCATTTAATATCAAAGGCAATGTAATATTCAGTGATATTTGACATTTCGTAATACGTCACAATAATTTGAAGTTATTGAAAACAAAATTTGTCTTTTGTCTAAATTTTGTTCTCAGAAATTAAAAGAATTTCATTAATTAGTGGAGTTTTTTTGCATAACCAAATGCTAGCTTAGTATGAATAGGCTACGATTAGTACACACAAATAAACCCATCACAAACATCTGAAGGAAATAGTTAAGATACATGCCTCTCAAGCTGGGGTTCCTTTTATTCAGCTTCAAACCACTTTCTCAAAGACTTCATTTCATCTCTTTAAAGAAAAGGCTCGAAGCTTCTGCTTATGGACTCCCTCCCTTAAGATCATGTAGAGAGAGCAACTGCTAGAGACTCGTGTTTGTTTTAATCGAAAAATGTGTTACCAAGATTTTGGTTTTAATACATAAAAACACTTGTTTGCCTGACCATTCAATTATCATAAACAAAACTTAGATTCATTTCACAATACTAGAAGTTACAGAAGATCAAACCCATAATAAGCTATGTATTTCTTTTTTAAATGTATTTTTTTTCAAATTCATTTATGAATCAAATTCATAAAATAGGCAATTTGATGCATATTTTTAGGCAATAATAACTGAAGAACAGTTTAAAGGTGTTGTTATATTTCAAAAAATGTAGCATTTGATGTAATGTCATCATGGTGATCACTATAAGTAATTCTTTTACCAAATTCAAATGATATTAAACAAAAGGTTGAAGACAAGTCATATTCAGAAGGCAGGCACATTATAAGTCATGAAAGAAGTTTTATTAACAAATCTTAAGCCTAATTTTAAGAGTTCATGACATATTGGAGCACATCAAATGTCACTTAAGAAAGAAAAAAATCTAACATAATTATTTTGAAGATTTATAAATTTATGTAAACTAATTACCGAGCCAAGTATATATGAAGAAGTCATATAAGGAGAATGTTAGAGAAACTCCATCTCTCATTTTAAATCATATAGAATTTTCTAGTCCATAATTGACTTACTAGATGGGCGTCTCTTATATGTGTATAAGCTAGAATGTTCTAGCTTTATCATGCGGTCTTTTTCGAATTACTATGTCATTGAATGTGCTGATAACTATAATGCTTGAGACATTATGTTATTATTTTATTGCTTACAACTATTTGGCTGGTTACAATTTTATATATGACATTGTTATTTTAATTAATAAAAGCATTATTATCTTTATTTATTTTATTAATTTGATATTCTAATCCTAAAGGTAAAGTCAATGGAATAATTATAGTTGAATCGAAATTATGAAATTCAATTTTTATTTATGCATTATTCCTAAATTTTTCTTAATTTTAGTTTCATTAAGAAGAGATATTGATGAAATGGTAAAACTAGCATATGTTATATTTTTGTAAAGAATTATTGATCTTATAAATTAAAGTCTGAAGATGCTTAAACAAATGGATTGATGCGTATTAGAGAGTAAGTTCACTAAACTAACTCGAATATGAGAATCCAAAATGGATATTACCTGTGTGTTTGTGGACATTCTTATAATAATTAAATAATTGATCTTTATGCTTGACATTACTAAGGTAAATGTGAGAGTTATACTGTTTTGATGTTATTTATGACTTTAATATATTTTGGATAGCTCTTTTGGTAGTATTTCAATATGGCATGAACCGTATGAAAATAAATGAATAAGTCAACAAATGATTTATCACTCTAAAATAATTATGGAGAATGTAACATTGTTGATTATTTGTGATATAAGAAACTCTTTGGCTAGAGGAAAATTGAGATCTGAAAAGGAAATTTCAAATATCAATTATAAATCAATCACTAATTAGCAAGAATGAATATGATTAGATTTTAAAAAGTAAACACTAATTACATACTCTATTTCCAATTACAAAATTAGATGATGAAAAGATTAAATCATGCATCATAACTATGTATAGATCGGCTGAATCAAATCATTTTGACATTCCTAATATTTAGGAGGTCATAATATGTTATTAGATATTAATCTTGATTTATTATTATAAATTGTTCACTTTAATAATTAAAGATAAATTAAAATCTTGATTTGTGATTATAAATTGTTTAATTAGAGAGTTAAAATAAATTAAAAGAAGTTTTAAGTTATCTAATTCTAATTATGAATTAGAACTATAATTTATAGTCAATTTCAACATACTAGGAACCTAATGAGTTACATATAAAAAGTAGTTAAAAAGATAAAAATCAATTTAACTTAAGTTGAACGCAATTGTGAAATTTAAGAAACATCAAAAATCAAGAATAGCATATTTGATTTTTATTAAAATATTAAAATTATAATTATAATTAGAGTTAGACTTTAATTTTAGTAAGAAACTAACCCTACTAGTAAGAAACTAATCCTACTATCTTTTTTTTATAAATAGGAAAAAGAGCATAAGGGAGCTAACGCTCTTAACTTTTTCTCTCAAATAATTTGAGTTCTTTTTCTCTATTGTACAATTATAGATATAATTGTATTGTTTTCTTCGAGATCATCTAAAATATTGAGGGCTTGTAAATTAGAAATTCAATTTAAGAATAATATACTTTCCATTACACATATTTATGTATTAAAATTATATTTGTTCTAATTTAACATTAGTTCTACACATCCTTCACGTCCGCATTTCATGCCCAGGTTGAACTAAATTTTTATTGGAAAAACATCTGTAGCGAATATGCTCAAATCTTTATAGAGATAATTTAATCATGTTCAACAATAATTATTTATAATAATAAAGAGTATGAAACAACGTTTATAATAAAGATCGTAAAGATTATAACTAAAGGGAAATTCTTAAAAGAAAAAGTAGTTATATGGTGAAAGAATCATGATACTACTATTATCATATTATACGTAAAAGGTTCAAATTACTCCATAAAATTCCTAAAATGTCTAAGTTACTTCTTACCATTATTTATAGTATCATGCTATATTTTAATATTTTCAAAATAGTACTTGTAGTATCCTAAATTCTATCAGAGTTAAGTTTTCCAATTTCTAGTATATGGATCATCAAGTTAGCATATTTAATATCTCAACTAGGGAATTTGGATCCATCAAATGCTAAAATGATTTTAAAAATAATTTCTTTAAACATCTGCTAAAAATTGTAATTTTTACCGTAACATTTCACAAAAGAACTAAATAAGTCCTTAGTGCTATCTTTGTTATTTTACTCCCTATTCAAGGTACATGAGTATTATTTTAGTAACATTAGGATGCAAAGTAATAAAAAAATAACGACATCAACTTACTTAAACCATTTATGAAACATTGAGGAACAAATTACACCTTTGTTCAATTTTGTATTGGTGAGATATTGAACTAAATCATCATCAAGATATTTGGTTGTTGGTCTTTCTTTCATTAATAAGGCCAATCCGTGGACATGTATACCATTAAAATATTACTTACCTATCATTGTTTCATTACTTGTTATACCAGTATACCATTAAATTTGGCTATTTCAGTAATACTTTAATTTTTTAATGTTCTCTTCACCTGTTTCTTCTCCTTAATTGATATTAAAACCACTCAAATTCAATTAACATTAACATTATGATATTTATATTATGGAACTTAGATCACCTTAAGTTTAATAGTGTTTAAATTATTTTTTAAAACATGAAAAGAATGCATTAATAGACTAATATAAGTACATTATAATTATATCAAGACTAGAGAATTCAACTACTAAGCAACTTAAAGTACTTAAGAGTTAAGAATTAAACAATTGATTTAAAACATACTCAATACATAATATGGAGTTTCGAAGGATGTCATCATCATTCATGCCTTCAATCATTGCCTCATATCAAAATTGAGAGATGTTCTTATTTGTGGCCATTACACTAGAGATGTTCTAACTTATGGCCATTACACTATTGGACTTGGTTTGTATATTGTTGGCTAGGATAATTTCTTATATTTTAGCATAAGTTCTCAAGAATGAAGTTTTACATTTTTTGTTCTATGTCCTAGAAGATATTTAATTTTTTTCATATATTACATGCTCTATATAACTAAAAGTAGTTTTAAATTGTGTAATCCCTCTATATAGCTAATGATGCCATGCAACCCATTAAATAATGCCGAATTAATCAATCCATTAATGTTGAAGATTGCATAAATGTTGAATTTTCCTTCATATGATTGTTCAAAACTAACATTGGAACCAATTTGTGTCTACTATTATTATTATTATTATTATTAACACTTTTTTAATAATACTTTCATGAATATTAAAAGTCTATTATATATTTTATTAAAATTTTATTTATTTTAATTAGGAATTACTTGTTAAAATTTTTATTACTTAAGAATTACTATTTTTATTTTCTTTTCTGTTACATATATAAATAGAGCCATGTACTAAGCTATTAAGAATTCCTTCAATGATTTTTGAAAAAGAAGAATTTAATTAAGCCTTAAAAGGCATACCAAATGTACAAGTAAAAATACAATGCTAAAAGCTACTAGAGCATAGTGATTATCAAAGATTACAAGAAAGGACTAAAAAATAGGAAAATAGACATTCCAAAAGGAAAGGAGATATTGCTCATTCTTAAATCTTTGCTTTTGTAGGTTGATTTGGAGTCTGATGTGTGATAAGTGTAAATTGCATCGTATTTTAGGGCATAGTTTGACATGTGTTTAGTCGTTAATTCAATCATTTAGTATATGTTTAGGTTAGAATTGCATTAGTTTGTTAATTTATTTGTGTTTAAAGTGTTTTATGGGTTAGTACAAGCTTTTGAGCTTAAATATTATGTTTTTGAGGTACCTTAATGTGTTTGCTAGTGTTTTAG
>JANIIA010069274.1:0-10521 GCA_027478495.1 Erythroxylum alaternifolium
CATGTGGAGTTCCATAGTAATTGCACGTAACGCTCCGTTATCTTAGGATATGTGTCGGAATGACCTACGGGGGTCCCAATACGTACCCTAGGGTAATGGGGTGTTACACAGACACACAACATTCCGTCAGTAAAAGAGCGGCAACTTAATACCATGGAAACTCAAATACCGATGGAACACAAATTCCATTGATACTCTAGGGTTATCTTAACGAATCGTCGACCCAAGACACTGACAGTTGTCGACAGAAACTGGATTCTGTCGGTGATTAAATCTTATCGTCTCGTCTTCATTGAAACAACGACGTTTGTTAACCCTTCACCGATGGTATTTAAGCTACCAGATACTGTGACGAAATAATACTACTGTTGGTAAATGGAGGCTTTTACCGACAATACTTTCACCGTCAGTAAATTAGCTAAGCAAATTAATCGCGAGAGTAATTCCCACATTTCTTACTGACGGAAGATGCTGTTCTGTCGGTATCTGTACCGACGGTAACTTGTCCGTTGGTAGACGTCTGAAGCAATTAAATTGCGGGAACGGTTTTGGTATTTTTTCCGACGCCATAGGTTTTGTCATTGCTATATGCCATTGGAGATTTTGCGTGAAAAATTTTCCTCTAGTATTGCCAACGGATGTATTTTTTGACATTAAATACATAGTATTTTTTGACAGAATATTATATGCCGTCAGTAAATAGCGACGGAATTATTTCCGTCAAAAATATTCCGACGCTATTAAGTGATTTTCTTGTAGTGTATTATCATTGATATTTAAAATTGGATTGGATATATTTAATATGTAAATTCCATTACACAATGTAGCAGTATCATATTACATTTCATTCAACTTAATTGAACAACCATTGCTTGAAAAAGTGAAATCCTGTTATGTTAAGACCTAAAACAAATACAATGTTTTTAGTCACAACGGGTAAATAATAGCGATTTTCCAAATAACTCTAACTCTCTAGGAAGATACCAAATATATGTTCCTACGACAAATGTAGTAAGTCTTACTCTATTTCCCATTCATAGGTCCATCTCTCCCGTCTTGAGCGGTCTACTATCCATGAGATACTACATATCAACATATATGTGTGTGCCACATCCGACATCTAAAACCTAAATGTTATGATCAGGAATAGTATTAACCTCAATGACAAATATCATACTTGAAGTAGATGGTGGGGCATCTAATTCCTTCTTCTACTTCAGTGACTCCAGATAAGCTTTGCAATTCCTCTTCCAATGACCTTCCTTGTTGCAATGGAAGCATATCCCCTTTGGTGTTCTCTCTTTCGCCATCTTCTTGGCTACACCTCCCATTGGGTTCTTAGACTTCTTCTTACGAGAACCAGAAGTAGAGTCCACTAACATCACAGCCTTACTATCTTTCTTGACAGTCTGCTAAGTTGTTTTGAGCAGATTAATCAACTCAAGAATCGTTGTAAATATTTGGTTCATTTGATAGTGAAGCATAAACTGTGAATAACTATCGATCAAACTAGTCAGAATTAATTCTATACTTAATTCATGATCCATTATGAAGCCCAAACTAGCTAATCTCTCAATGTATCCATTCATCTTCAGCGTATACTGCACTGGAGATGATCCCTCAGTCATCTCAGAATGGACAAGCAACCTTGAATTCTTGAACGTTTCATACCGAGCTTTCTCATTAAATAGTTCCCTCAAATGGTAGACTATGGTATGTGCATCTATAGTCTCATACTGATTTTATAGTTCTGGTGACATAAAGCCCAGATTATACAGCTAGCCAACTGACTATAATCCAGTAGCTTCTTGTAAGCTTCTGATCTTCATCAAATGCATCGGCAGTAGGGGAATCGAGAAATGGTTCATCTAGGACATATCCTAGTTTTTTAGATTTGAGAATAATTCTCAAATTTCGTAGTCAATCTAAGAAGTTTGGTCTTGTGACTTTGTTGGAATCTAATAGGGCGTAGGTTCACACTAGAAGACATCGTGGCGATTCAATAACCTAGAAGAGCAAGAGAAAATGTTAGAATGTACACTTAATGCATATCTATAAGGACTTTAATAACATACATTATGGGTCCCACTATTCTTATTCAAATCTATAGCCCTCACTATGAATTCGGGAAAACTTACAATTTCTTAATGGGTCGATATTCGATATCATCAAGAATGACCTTAGGTTTGCCTAACAAGCCACCTTAGGTCAATCAGTAGGTTTCATTCATAACATGCATTCAGTTATGCAACTATCGACTTGTGCCATCAACTATTGATTTAGCACACTCTTTAGGTTATCAACTCTTGATTTATATACATCTTATGTATATAACCCAACTTCGCCTTTATTCACGTTGACCTTGGGTTTGCCCAATAAATTAATGCTTCCAATTAGGACTAACCCATTAATTTGGAAAACTAATTTTCACTGTTTGAACATATTTGTGTAGAGCAGGCTTGGGTTTGGCCAACAACCTAACTCTACAAGAACTCTGGTTCTTACCATATCAAAGAAAGGTGTAAATCTTAATATTTCGTTAGGGGATTTAGTCTTTGGTCTCATCAATACTTAGATGATCTTGAATATGTATATCACATATATACATTTAAATTATGGACAACTCAATTGAATCCAGCCTATGTCCATAATTACCCTTAAAATGCATCTAATGCATATATCACATAAAGTAGGTTTAATTTAGGATGTGACTTGACTATGCATCTAAAGTTTGTGATTCGATTCAACTCTTAAACCTAATCGGGTACTACTGTTAGTCTTGGCTAATCCGAATTATGAATGTGATTTGATTAGGAACCCTAAAATTTAATTATTTTGATGTCTAGATTAAACACTTTACTTCTAGTTTATAAGTCTTTATCTGGTCATACTAGAAATGCTATGCTCTACTTGGATTAATTCTAAATTAATCCCTAGGATTTCCAAAATTCCCGTATGCCAATTAGTTCTCTATAATATCCTTAGGTAATTTCAAATTTATCTAAACAATTTCGGCATATGCCAAAACTATCTTGACAGCCAAAATCATCAAAATAAATAAGTTAGCCTACTAGACACTAAAGAGACCGATTCGATGTTCGGAAAATTTCTAGAACCCTAATTTCAAACACATGCATTAAGCATGCTATCACCATCAAAATAATATATTTCTTATCACATAAGAACAATATTTAGGTTTCATAACTGAAATACATACATTATAAATCAATAAGTAAGTCAACTTCATCAATTTTCAAAAAATTGACCAATGTTGACTTTGACTTTATTTATTAAGTGAATCAAATTCAATTAATTATGGAAAAATTCCAGAGTCTTATACACATTCTAAATGTATCTAATTAAAAATTCCAGAACCTAATTATTAGGAATTATTTATTAATAAATAGGAAATAGCCAGAACATCATATGTGTATGACATTTGTCACATTACTTCTAACACTAGTCAATCATTACATCATGCATGCATAAGATAATCACTTTAACAAAAAGTATCATGCATCTCATACACGTGGCAACATGTGCATGCATAAAATTTATAAAAAAATATATAAATTAATATGGAATTTTAATGCATGCATGTTCATCATATTTCTAGAATTTTCAGAACTTCATACATGCATTAGGCTGAAACTAAATTTGTAATAAAATAGAAAATGATATTCAATTGAATTTTACTTTTATAAAAACATAATAAAACATCTTATAAATATTTCTGTAAAAGAAAAACAGAAAATTCTTTTTCTAGAATTAATAAGAATTTTTCAAAGTTAGCACATGCATTCAGTTTTCTAGAAATTCCTAGAATTCAACATATGAATAGTCTGGATAATAATTCAAAATAAAATAGAAAATGACATTCAATTGCAATTTGCTTTGAAATAAACATAATATAACATCTCATAAACGTTTCTATGAAAGAAAATCAGAAAAAAAAGTTTCTACAATTTTCAAGAAATTTTCCAAATCAATATGTAAGTCAGTTACAAACTAACAAGCACTTTGCACGTGTTCAATACATCATCTATTACATGCATAAACTTGCTTTGATGCCACTGTTGGGTTAGCCATGGTTGCATGCATCATATGCATGTGTATGCAAAAAAAGTGTTGCAATCAAGATTTCGACACCATGACAACCTCAAAACCACAAGATCATACAAAGTATGTAAGGATATGTAAAGAACATTAAAAAAAAAACAATTTTACCTTTGTTTCTCCTCCTTTCTTGTTCTTCTCCTTATGTGGGTTGTTGTAAACAACAAACCATTCCTTGATCACCATAGAACAAGCAGATATGGAAGATGAAACAATATGTAAGGGTGTTAGAATACCAAACTTGATGAATTCAAGTAGATGTTCAAATTGGAGATAGATCAAAGTTATCTTGCATGCATGATGATTTATACAACAATTCAATAAATTGCAAAAAGATAACTTAAAAACTCTTCTCACTCTCTCTAGAACTCTTCTAGAGCCTTTTTCTCTCACTTGAGTGAGTAAGAAGTGATTAAGCCTTGTGTAAATAAGTCAAGAACTCACTTATATACTGATTCGTGCCCTTTGTCACAATCGTGGCCTCTGACCTTTTTAAAAACATGGGCTTGCCTTTGGCCACGATCGTGGCTTATCCTACTTAAATTTGACCACACACACTATGTTTTTCATCCGATCTTTTATACATGTGATCCTTAGGTTTCCAGTTATTTTAGACACTTGAATTAACTCTTTATTCAATCAAATAATGAATGGTTTCATAATGTCAATTTGTCGGAATATAAATGGATTAACACACGAACTCTTCAATAGTTAATTATCCAACTTATGAACCTCATAGACAATTACTATGCAAATCTTCCTTTCACCATACTGTACCTTACTTTGTTCGGAGTATGGGCTATGTGTCAACCCCTACTAGACTGACTACGTTACATCTAGTCCAAGTGATGTTAGGTCTTATCCTAGGATCTTATTACTCTTATGTGTCTTTGAAGACTCTCTTCATGACACAAAACTACTCTGGTTAGAGAATCTCGAGTAATGACCCTGATAAGAGGTCGCGGGTATCATCTCCTTCTATCAGTAATGTTGAATCCTTTATTAGCGACCTAGTTACCTTCAAATACTAATAGCTGTACCCAATCACCACCCTAAGAGCGACCTCTTCTTGAGGTAACAAGGAATGATGTCAAAGCATAGGATTGGTATTGAAGATATCCTTGAGTACGTCAAGTCTAAGGATATTTATACCATTGCTATAATGAGATTAATCATTGACATTTGATAAATCATCCATTTGATAATCTCATAGCGGGTCAATTGATGTACTTACTACTTTTAGTAAGCATCCACATGTTATGTCTAAACATCTCATGCTTATAGTTTGTGATATCCACCGCTTGATCAAATCAAGGACTATAACATGTGCTAGTTTGTCGGGATTAACAATGTCTTGTCTTATTAATCCCATGACTAGGTATTATTTAGAGACTAACGTAATTGCATATGATAGGAATCTCATTATCATAATCTCATCATGATTTCCTTCATACTATGTTTTACATCATGGATTTCATTAATTTGATTTAAGATCAAATCAATTCATATATAAACGAATATCAAATTAATGAAAAAATACCTTTTGCTTTATTAATCAAAATAAAGTTTGTACAAAAGTGCTAAAGGTGATTGCCTTTGGAGTACTACTCTCACACCTATTATACTGCTTAATACGTTCACAAATAATATTACTGATCTCATCAGCTCAAATGGTTACCATAAGTATTTTTGAACCCCCCTTCCCCAACAAAAAAAACAAAAAAATGCCTATAAAGTACTAATCTGTTATTCCTTTCATCACCTCAAACATACCAATATTAGCACCAATGGTACGTAAATGTAACTCGTTGGTCAAACAACTATTTCAAGTTCTTAAAGCTCTTTGTAAGGTTTGTTGGAAAACTCATAGTTGGACTTGATTAAGCACTTTTTGTTGTTCACAATAAATGGTTTCATTTTTATAATTTTCTAATTATTCTAAAATTTTATAAGTTGAATTTATCAAATTTAAATTTTCTTATTCTATTTCAAAGTAACCGTTTACTTGAAACTAATGTGCTTCTATTTCCATCTTCCATAAGTGATCCTAGGCTTTTTCTTACTGTTCAATGGCCCCCTCATGTAGTTCTTTTGAATTTCTAATAGAAGTCAAAATTCTATTTTTCGATTATCTAATAAATCATTTAATGAAAGTAGATTCTTTTTCCATTCATTACAAAACTTCCATGATCTCTTCCCGAACCAAACACGAATCTTTTGATTCATTTGGCTCTCATGCTTAATTATTTCAATTACTTATGGGACATTCCCATTTCTTTTTTGACAAGAATGAGCCTATCCTTTTTTCTCTATGCATATTCCAGAATCAAAATATTGAAATGAATCATTAATCAACGATTAGAATATTCCGAGGACTCTTTTGACCAAACAAGTAATTATCAATAAAGTTATTTCCTTTTTTCTTCAAATCCAAAGAATTTACTTTATGCATAGGTTATTGATTCGACAGTAGACAAAAAGGGTTAAATTACCCAGTTTATGAAGTTTCTGAAAAGAAAAGATTAAAATCATTTTTTCGACATATGTGTTCTATACCGAAAACAATTTACCACTATTCATTTTGAAACCATTTATGTATTAACTATTAACATAGTAGTAGAAAGAGTACCTTGCTCTATCTGAACTTTAAACAGTTAATGATCCTACCTTATTAGTTGATAGAGAATCAAAATATATTTACTAATAAATAACGAACTGCTATAGTTCTTAAAGATGATTTCTTAATTTATTCAGAAGTAATTCGCAGGATCGAGCACCTTTTCTTTACTAGTTAAAATCACAAAAGGTGCAACTAGTTTAATCCAACCTATTCTTGAAATAACCAAAAAAATCAACACACCAAGTGATGCAGTTATATTTATTGGATTTGTTGCTAAAATATCAGTATTAAACCTGAAACTCTCGGCAGACGGCCAGTGACCTAAGGAAATGAAAGAATCAGTTACATTTTTCATAGGATCTCCTCTTTTTTGATAGACAGATTAATTTTCTATTTTTTGTTATTCTTATTCTATAATATAATAATATTCCTCTTCATATGTTTCTGTTTTTTATGTTTTTTTATATGTTTATGTTTAAATGTTTTTGTTATATGTTTTTAGTTTTTTAGTCATTTACTTATTTCTAAATAAATAGTTTTTAAACAAAGTAAAAAGAGGAAAAAATAAAATCAATTTGATTCGTATTATAAATTGATAAATGAATTTTTTAATCGAAAATTCATAATAAGGGGGAATCTTATTTATTCATAATAAGAGGGAATACTTATTTATTAGAATTTGGTACCAAGTCTTATGCGAATTGTGAAATATGTTTTTTTTGTTGCAAAATTTTCTTAAACAAGTTTTGATTGAACTAAGCAAAAAGGGGAAAGGACGAAAGCGAGTTGGTATGCTAATTCCCCATCGTCAAATCAGTCCTTCCCATAGGTTATTATCCTAATAAAAAAGTTATAATAAAAATATTATAGGAGTGAAATCTTGATATAAATCGAAACAAGAAAGCAACAAATCCAAGCCAATAAAAATGCATTTTTTTATGGAATTAAACAAAAGGATATATAAATAAAAGTGCAATTGCTACAACCAGTCCATAAATTGTTAAAGCTTCCATAAAAGCCAAACTAATCAATAAAGTATCTCATATTTTTCCCTCTTCCTCGGGTTGTCTCGTGATGCCTTCTACGGCTTAGCCGCAGTGGTACCTTGATCAACCCTAGGTCCAATAGAAGCAAGCCCAACAGCTAAACTAGCAGCAATAACGGAAGCAGTAGAAACCAATGGATTCATGATAAGTTCCTCGCACCAAAATAAAGACATGGTTAATGATACAATTAACCAATAAATTATGAATAAATTATTCTATTCCATTGATAAGAATTTCATCTAGTCAAAGTAACTACAAACTCTGAATTAAATTAATAAGATTATTGAATCATCAACTTTGATATCTATTTTTTACTTTTTGTTCACACAAAGTTTTTATGAATTCACGTACTTTTTTATTTTTCCATTTCTTTCTTTGCGTCGAAGCATTATTTGAATTAGAACTATTCGTTTTTTTTCTTGATTAAATCTATTTATTCTATATTCAATTCATAATTCCAAACGAAAAAGAATGGCTCTTATCTTATTGGAATTCCTATCTAAATTCTCATTAGTATAGAACTTCTCATTAGTAGTTTTTCACTATTAGTAGGGCAGATTAGATATCTCTTTTATCTCATCTTTTATCTCATATATAACGAATTAATACCTAATATTACATATACATGTTTTTCTTCCATAATATAAACCCACTATTTGTATCTTAGATTCAACGGAATTCTGAAATTTAAATCATTTTTTTGAAACATCTACAAAGGAAAGATAGCTTCTATCCATTATATAGAATTAATATTTAGATATTCGATTTAAATTGAATTTATATAATATTTATATATAATATTCCATATAATTAGTTAGTTTCATCCCCCACTCCAAAACAACCCTCCTTTTTAATAATTCCCTAATATTGTAATCTTTTTTACTATTCCTCTAGAGCGTATAGACCTTTTTTTGTCTATTGATGTGTATATTTATGTTTACTAGGTAGATTCTCTTAAGCAAGGCCTAAATTGCTGTGCATTAAGCCAAAAAAGATTATTTTGAAAATTAGTGAATGATGCCCCTCCGTGGGTTCGCCTATATAAGCCGCAACTAAGGTTGCAAAAATAAGACTTGAATACCGCTTGTAAGTAAGCCAAGGAACATGACAGGTATAGGAACTGTTGGATCAAAAACTTAAGCATACAAGATTTGGCTAAACCGGTAGATTTCAAAAATTTTTTTATTTTTACAAATCAAATTTCAGTGGAAGCAATATAACCAAATCAATATGCCAAGCCATAAATGATACAATATAAGAAAAATATTTAACATAAGAACAAGATGGTAGAGTTATACCGACTCCTTTGCTACAACTTTAACTCCTCGCTATGCTATCCTATCCTCAGCAATGTATCCTTTCCTAGGGGTTGTATCCTTTTCTCATTATGTATCCTCCACCAATCCGATCTACCACTTGTTCTCCTTGGATAACTTGGTTAATAAGATCCTTTGGTGGGAAAGGATAAAAAAACTTGAAGAGATTTTTCCCTAGAAAAAGAAGCCAAAGATGACACACCTCTCATGCAAATTTTGGCTATCTTATGTGAGATAAGAGAGAGAAAGATAAAAATTCAACAACTCCTTGTATTATCTCTCTCAATTTCGGTTCAACCTCAAAGAAAGAATTAAAGTTCATCCAATGCATCATATCCTTCCTTAATTAATCATAAAGAATCCAATAAATGAGACTATTCTCATTTGTTTTAAGATGGCTATATGAAAAGACCAATAACCTAAAATGATACATCTGATTTTTGGTTTTGTGATGAAAAAAGGAAGAGGGTCCATTAAATGCACCTCTTTCTTCTTTAATCTAATGAATGCTAAATGGTTACATGCTATCATTAAAAGACAACCATTAAACCATTTAATAATAAGGTTATAACTCCATTTAATGATGATAAAGCATGTTAAAAACCAACTTAAATGTAGCAAACCAATGCTAAATGTGCAGCTGCATGTTTAGCCCATTAAAACCAAAAATCCACCTCCTTTTATCCTTAATAACTTTGATTTAATTTAATTAATCTAATTAATCAAATAAAACCAAAGTTTAGCCCATTTCTAAATGTCCATTTGGGCTTCTAATTAAAGTAAGCCCAACATTCAATCGTAGGTTTTAAAATCTCTATTTGTATTTCTTACTTTGCTTAATAACCTTCCCAAAAGCCAAATGGGGAATCTAATTGGACTTATATAATTCAAGCTCCAATAAGCCCGGAATTAATTTAATCTTATTAGAATAATTTCAGCTTATTAACTAATTGTCATTCCATTAAAGAAAATTAGTTGAACTCTTGAATTACTAAATATCATAAGAACACATGTTTCAAATAAGATCTCTAATTGCAAACTCTAATATGAACCATATTATAGCCATCCGTACAATAAAGAGTAAAATTACTGTTTAGCCTTTATGTTGATTTTTTCTTCTAGATCTCCTGTTTTACTCTATATGGTGATTAACACACAAGATCTCATTTTGGTGTTAAGACTTGAAGGGTAGCTAGTCCATCAAACTACTGACGCCAGTTTAATCACCAATCTCCATAAAACGTCTAAAAGTGATGATATCACTATAGACTCTTTATTTGAGTGAATGTTCCCTAATACATTTTTCAATTAATAATTTCAATATGCAAATACTGGATTGATACTCTATAAAAATCCATTCCGATCATATCAAGAATTATAATGAAACACATGTGAGTTCACCACTTATTAAGATTGTGGTCTG
>JANIIA010069285.1:0-10521 GCA_027478495.1 Erythroxylum alaternifolium
AAATTTCGATATTTCTACACTTTGGTATTGTCTATTGCTTTGTTTTAGTCTTTTAATTTTAATTTAATTTTCTAGATTATTTACATTAAACAATTTCGTTTCTTAAACAAATTTTTTTTTCTGAATTAAGTAATGTCTGGGCATCAATCCCTATAGGATCGATATCTGCTTTCTAACTACAAGTCACGACTTCGTACACTTGTAGTTTTTAAGCGTAAAAGGAGTAGATAGTTTTTACCATCAACAGTTACCATTTGCAACAGGTACATTCTTACACTGGTACAACAACATAACGGCAACCCTATGCAAGGTGTTAGCTCTAAGGACAGCCAGAATAAGATGACAACGCGACCACTTTCACTTGAAGGACCTGAGCACTCCATGGAAAGAGGGAAAGATCTTAGCTTGGAAGAATTTCATAGGCTAGTATGTGACTCTTAAGCATTGAACATTAGTAATCAATCACTTTTTAAGACTGCTAACGTTATATCCTCTAGCAGTGGTAACACCATTGGTACATAGAAAGATAAAATAACAACTCGATAGACTAAACACAAACTCAAACACTACGGGGGATTAATGGTAAATGGAGTTCTAAGCCCACTTGTAAATCTATTTAAAGTAGGAGCATCAATATGGTCCTCTGCATTAGTTGGTTTCTTCTGGAGTAAAAGACCAACATTTCCACTAATGCAAACATGGGCTATGGATAGATGGAGCAAGAAGGGACTGGAGAGAATAATGCTCACGGAGGATGACACCTTTATATTCAAGTTCAATAACACGACATGCCTGGAGCAAGGTCCCTGACATAAAGGGGGATAATTTATGTTCATCCAGAAATGGAGGCCAATAATTGAACTTGACAGAGGTAATATTGATAGTATCCTAATCTAGGTAAATTTTCACCATATACCCCTTAAGTTATGGACTATTAAGGGCTTAGCTTCTTAGCAAGCTCTATAGGTAAGTTAATTTGTATAGATACTCAAACTACATATATGGACATAATCTACTGTGCCAAGCTATGCATAGAATTTAAAAAGAATGTTGAGTTGCTGGAGTATATTCTTGTTATGAAGTTAGGAGAAGAAGAGGAAGTTACAAGAGTGGAGATTGCCATTTCTTACCTCTAGAAACCTAAGAAAAAATTAATAGGATATAAAGGCCAATAAGTAAAACCTTCAATACTGATAGTTATAATAAGTTAATGGGACTAAATAATGCCTTTACTTCTACAATCTTAAGCAATAACATGCATATAAATCAAGTGAATATAACAGCTCTGGTATAAATACAAAAGAAGGAAGTTAAGAATTCTAAATTAGTGGAATTTATTCATGCTATGGATAATTTTACTAAGCCTAACACATAGGTATTTCTGGGAGATAAAGAGATTAGTAGTTCTATTAATTTTAGTGATGTGGATGTTAAAATATAGAGAATCAAAAGGAAGAGGAATTGGAACCTGCAATCACTAATAAAAGAAAATCAAGGAGGAAGATGAAATAAAAGACTAAGAAGTTCACAACCTCTTATTTAATAGCATGATAGCTTTAATTTGGAATGTAAGAGCGCTAAATGACTTTCTTAAAAGACAATCTATAAGAGAGGTTATCTTAGAGTAGAAGCCCCTGATTATGGGCCTAATTGAAAGCAAAATAAAGTTGCCTTAGCTACAAAAGTGTCTTAGCATTTTAGGCACTAAATGGAAGATCTACTCAAATCATACTCACCATTACAATGGCAGGATTATTTGTTCTTATAATTTAAACAAAGTGTTGATTAAAACAATTACAGAATATGATCAAATTATGCATCTAAATTGCCAAATTCAAGGTACTCATGCCTATTTTGATATGTCTATTATTTGTGCAGCAAACTTTATGTTCAAAAAAGCTAGCCTATAGAAGGACATTAAAATCATCAGTGCAGGCATAACTAGGCCTTGGATAATGATATAGGATTTCAATTGTACACTTTCGCACTACAGTTTGAGGGTTGCAAAATTAAGCACAAAGGATCTTATAGATAGCTTGTTGAACTCACATAGTATGTAGGCTTAATGGATTTAGGATATGTAGCCGCTTGGTCACCTGGTAAAATAAGCAATAAAGGCACTTATACATCAGGAAAAAGCTAAACAGAGCAATGGTTAACTAGTAGTGGCTCCCTTTATTTATGAGTTCATATGCTCATTTTAGAGACAATGTTTATTTAAATCATTCATGGATTAAAATTAAGAGGATATGTCAATATAATCCAAGCAAAACACCTTTCAAAATTTTTAATGCACTTACAAAGAGAGAGGGATTTCAAGAGATGGTTTATAAAAGTTGGGCAAAAGAAGTTGAAGGTTACAAGTCTTTCCAACTTATGAGGAAACTTTAAAAATTCAAACTTGCAATCAAAGAGTTTACCAATCAAAATAATTTGGACCTTATTGAAGCTAGGTATAATATGAAGACTACCCAAGAAAATTACTGTAAACACCCTCATGATATTGCTTTAAGATCTTTAGAGACATAAAGATTGAAGGAATATAAAGATGCTCTCTCACTGCATAGCTCAATTCTCAACTACAAAAAGGAGATGCCAATACAAAATTTTTCCACTCTTCAATCCTAGCTACTAGAAATAAAAACAAAACCTCAAATGCTTTAAGATATAAGTGGGGTTGAACATACAAACCAAGATAAACTAAAAGATATTACACTGGATTACTTTAATAAGTTGATGGGATCTAAGTTGAATGAGCTTCTATCAAAGTCACTTAGCTGATATATGCTAGGAGCTACATTCTTATCAACATTCATTATGGATTTAAGTAGATCACTTCTAGTTACTTAATTTTATCCAAATTTTTAATTATAGTCCCCTTATCACTCATTAACATTGGTATTTTGATCCTAATCCTTCTAGATAAAGTCAAATTATTAAAGAATTTAAAATTTTTGTCTCTCTCTTTAAGCCAAGAAACCTTAGCTTTTTGTTTCAACAAGTTATAAGCAAAACTAAAATAGTGTAGTTGTGTCATATCTATAAAACTAATTTAGACAATCTTTTAGTAGTTTTAACTTCCTGACCAGCTAAAACGCTTTAAACCCTTTAATATCTTGATTCCATAGTCCTACCATCTTTGGAAAATCACTTTTTTCAATTAAAAATTTAAGAATCTAAAGGGAGTGTTCACTATTAGTTTAGGTGATAGATTTAGAATCTCAACCATAATAGGATCAAATCAATTTGAGGGGATAAAGTAACTGAATGAATATGGTAAAAGATCCATCCATTCGTATTTAGCTAAAGCTTTGTCTAGTTTTTTTCCTAATAAACCATTCCTCCATTTTTTTGTTCTCCTAAGTGAATAGGTTACCAAAAAATATGATCCCCAAATAAAGCATTTCATTCCTTAATCTTGTCAATACCATTTGTTTTTGTTTTAGACCTTCTGCTTCAGGTGGACAGAGTATACAGTTGAGGTCCCTAGTTAGAATCTAAGGAAAATTGAGACTAGCTTGGATAAAAGCAAAAATCCCCCGAGAGTTTCCTTCTTATGAATTTGAAGTTAGCTATATTAATAAATAAAATCTCAAATCTAGTAGGAATTTCTTCTATTTGGCATTCTAAGTGTATTAACTAGTTAGAGTCCCTCAAAATATTCATCCTGAACATATCTGAATAAAAAAAAAGAATGGCTCTCCCATTTCAGTGATGGTTATGGTTAGAATATATCACCCAGTTAGACGACAAAAAGTTGAAGCTGGATTTCAAACAATCGATTTTTATTTTAGTTTTTAATAATGCCAAGATCAAGGGCTTTTAGATAGAAAAATATCCTTGATTGCTTAACATTTGAGGGGATTGTTCATCCCATTCATATTCTAGATAAAAATACACATTTAATAATAAAAGATAGCAAAAAGGTCAAAGAGTATACTCCTTTGCTCTATTTTTCCCTTTCCTTCTTTATTTGATCTATTTTAGTATTATTTTCTTTATTAAAAATCAATGCTTAATTTATAGGCTAATAGTAATTACTATTAATCATTGTCTTCATGGGATTCGACTCGTACTTGCTTGTTCTAGCTACAGCTATGTCGTGCACTTACGGTTAATTCAATATTGACAAACTAAAAATAATTCAATTAAGTTTTTGATGTCGTTACTGGGGATAGTGATATTAGGAACACCTACATGATATTACTCTAGCTACCATTTTTTGTATTTATTTTATTTTATTTTTACTGTGTCTTGTTGTATTTTTGTTTATTTATTTGATTATCTTTTGAAATTCTCCACATTGATAATGTGTTTGTGGTTTATTCTACGAATTAAGGTTTAACTTCATCACCACAACTCACAATGAAATGATGGAGTAGACAGTACTCTTATGGGAGATACGATATGCCTATATAATATGTAACATCACCATATAGGAAAGAGAGGTTTCCTCACATATTTCTAAAGGCTCAATCGACATCTATGTTGTGTTGTAATATTTGTGGGAGTAACTATTACAATCATGAATTTCAAGAGCTAACCTATATGTGGGAGCAACCGAGCATGTACAATTAACCTCAAGGTGTATTATACAAGAACAATTATATTTTAGAATGGAACAACTCTTACGTTTATGGATGGAGTGATTACGCTCTAACTGAATATTTATAGGCACCAAGCACCTCAAGTTAAAGAGCCAATTCTAGAAGATATGATGGCCATTTTTGTTCAAGAATAAATCATGAGGCATCAGGAAACACAAACTTTTATACAAAATATGGTGAATTGGGTTGACTGATTGGTGAAGATAATATCTTATAAGATGCAAGGAAGTTTTCATATTCCTACTAGGACATATCCTAAAGAATATGGAATGGAAATCACCCTTAAGAGTGAAAAAGAGCTTCTAGAAGAAGAATAACAAGAAGAAAATATTGTAAACAAAAAAAAATGGAATGCCTTGCCGAATTTAAATCTAACTAATGTGAATTCGGAAAAAGATTTTCTTCAGTTGAATATCTTGAACATAACACAAAATATTATCTGAGCTTATTGATGCAGCAAAGTGAATAAATGATAAAGGTTAGCTTCATTGATGAAATGGCATTCCAAGAAGATGAGGAGGTAACTACTTTTGTTATAAAGGAGGACAAAGATTTGATAGAGGTAGTTGACACAGAAGAAGAGGAAGTCTAGTCCAAGAAGAGGAAGTAAAGGGGGTGGCAAGCAATAATTGAAGAAGAAAACGAGAACCTTTTTTCAAGAAGAAGAAAAAAAAGAACGGAAAAAGGTAGTTAAGGAAGAACTGGTGGAGGAACCAATAAGATAACTATTGGTGCATCGTTGATAGCCACTTCAAATACGAAGAGTTCCTACTTCCTCCAAGACAAACTGCTTGAATCAACAGAAGAATTAGGGAGTTTCATTATCCCTCATTTTATTAACAATTTTTCTTTAAAAAAAGCATTAATCTAAGTCGATATGATTTAGTAATTTGATAAATCATGCTCTTTCTATTATCTTTCAACATGTAACTTACTTACACGATACAAAAACTTCTTGTGGAGAAACGATTGGAAGCAAGCCACTGATCATAGACCTGGGATGAGTGTAAGCATGCAAGTACGTCGAGCTAACGACATTAAACAAGCATTGTATAGGAGGAAACCTATGAATTATGATAGTTTTATTTTAAATTTTATGTTATTTTATTTTCATTTTCATTTTTATTTTTGTTACTCTTATTTCTTTCATTGTTTTTATCCCCTTTTCTTTATATTTTGTAAGGATGTAGTCTAGCATTAGATGGATCAGAAATCAAAAAATCGTCATAGTTAGGAAAGTACCACTTAACCTTCTCACTTATAACCTTATACTGTGTACAATTTTAAGTATGGGGAAGGGATTAACAATTTTCATAATTTTTTTTATGAAGTGGTATCTTGCCTTAATTGATTTCTGTCCATCATTGCTTTACTTCATTATTGAATATTAAATTGAATTATTATGTGAATGACTTATTCTAAATGTGTCAATTATGAATTATTCTTAAGTGCATGTCCTAGCTGGAACAAGTACAAGTCGATCCCATAAAGGTGATGAATACTAGTAATTATCGTTTCCCTATTATCTAGTCTACAAATTTGGTTTTGATTTTTAATTAAAGAAAGTAAAACTTAAGCAAATAAAATAAAATAAGCAGCAATATTGATCAGACAAATAAATGATCACTTAAAAAACTATCGATATCGAGAATTAGTATCTAGGTTGTGAATCCCCCTAAAAATCCTTAACTAGTTGATCTTTTATTATGTAATTGTTTATTGACTATTGGACCATGAAAATTCCTATATTATGCTAATAGCTCTCTTGAGTCTATTAGCAACTAATCCTAAGGTTATCAACCGAATTACTTAGGTTAAATTATATATGATTGATTTACCAAATTGTGAATTTCTATATTAGGTATGACCCTAATTCGGAGGATTTATGTCATCCTATCTATAAGGTTGTAATCAAATCCTTTCAATTATGATAGATCTATTCATACAAGGATTTCTCAATCTCTATGTTATGAAATCATATTATGATCTAATATTTTGAATCAATTAAAACATATTTTAAACACGTAATCGAATCAAATAGATCAATCAAAACAATTGCACTAAATAAAAGATCAAAACAAGTTATACTATAAATATAAGGTTCATTTTACCTAGTCACTAAAGAAATTTAGTTACACATGATTAAAGACAAAATCAAACATAAGCAAAAAGAAAAACGAATAGAAAATAAAGGGTTTATAATTCTAAATCTCCCTTTTATCTTCTATTGAATGTTTTTTGCAAGGTAGAGGTTTGATCTTGTATTCTCTTGGATCTTTCAATAATTTCTTCATGTTTTCCACTTCTTTGGATCAAATTCACGCCTTGAGCTGCCTCTTAAAGTCTTTGAACATCTATGTACATCTGCTCCTTTATTTTTCCTTCGAACATGTCTTTTTATAGTAATTTTTAGGGTTTGGGCAATACACAGTCGAATACACAGTTGTGTACTAGATTGTGTATAACCTAAAAACCCAGAATTCATGATTCTACATGGCCTGATAGACATGCAAGGGTTGATGCATGGTCTTATATCCCTTCTTTTCTTCAAATCTTTGTTTTTATCCGAATTCTTCTTCGTTTGATCGATGAAGGCAATTATAACCTATAAGCATACATGGAGCAAATTAAGTACCAAATGTACAATAAAAGTATAAAATATTAAGCAAAACACATTAAATATGGTGTATAAATATGGTTAATTATGTATCTATCAGTACGTGAAAGGATGATAGTTAAAATAAAATTGCTTTTATAAGTCATATTTTTAATAATCATTGAGACAGTCAAGTTTAATGAAATTGCCTAATGTTTATGCACATAAAGCCATCTTTTTCATAAGCTTTGAGCCTAAGAGAAATTTTTTAAAAATTAAGCTTTTTTTTCCTTCATTCATGTGTGTTATCATAAATAGTTGAATGATTGTAGAACTTGCTTTTGTTATGCATATTGAGACCATATTTGTTAAATTAAAAGCATTGAAGTGATAAAGGCAATTAGATTTAACAATTTGTTTAACCATATTTCTTTGATAATTATCTTTCCTTAATTTATCTTTAGGAATAACCAAGTTGAGCCTTGGCCTTTTTCATTGATTATACCTAATTATTAATTTTTATCCTATTTTTCTTTAAAGCCTTTTTATTGTTTGAACCCTGAAGGCTATTTACATTACTTTCTTGTTTAAAACTTGCAAATCTTGAAAAGTCCATTATTTCTTTAATTGTGATACTGAATGCTCGAAATTATTACGATTAAAAAAATCATATAAAAAGAAAGAAGAAAAGTATATGGTACCAATGTACTTAAAATAAAAGGACCTGTGTATTTGTAAACAATTTTCTTGTAATTTCTCTTCAGTAAATTTCATTTAATTCAATCCTTTTTATTATCCTAATCGTAACGTACCTAATCCCCGTTACAACCTTTATAAAGATCTTTCAATTTTTTTCTAGTTTACACATAAGTGGTGAAGAAGTGATAATATTGCAAGCCTATGGTAAGAGTTCTATTATGAATTGATTTGGGAGTTTTGATACTTTCCTCCCTAAACACTTGAGTGCATTAAGTGAAATCTTGGTGAGGGTGTAAAGTTTTATGCTTTTGATTTCAATGAGGTTATTGATATGATTGCTATTAATATTAACTTAGGAAGTTAGTTTTAGGATATTTTGACTCCATTTGTATATTAATTTGATGAATGTGATATGATGATTTATAGTGTTAAGATTAATGATGGATAGATGTTGTAAAATTTATAATTTTGATCATGGTTTACATAAAAACAAACCAAAGCTTAAGTTTAGAGATGTTTGATAGATGCATAATTGACTATATTTATGCACCCATATTTGATTTAATTTGCTTGATATTTTGTAATTTTATTGTATATTTGGTACTTAATTCACTCTAAGTGCATTTATAGGACATAATCGCCTTTATAAATTAAAAGGAGAATAATTTTGATGAAAACATAGCATAAAATGAAGGTTTAAAGCAAATAAGGGATACATGATCGTGTTTATGGCCGTGTACATCCCACAACCCATATAGAATCATAGATTCTAGAGATTTTGGGATATACATAGTCTAGCACACACCTATGTATCAAACCTTGTACCTCCCAAAACCTTAAAATTTACTATAAAAAAGACATGAGCTGAGGTAAAATAAAAGAGTAGACATTCCAAGGTATGGGACAATATTGATATGGAGAAGTGGAAAACGCATAGAATTCATCAAAAGATCCAATAAATTAGAATTCATCAAAAGATCTAATAGATTACAACATCAAACTTCAAACTTGTAAGAACATTCAATATAAAAGAAGGGACATTTAGAGTTATGAACTCTTTGTTTTCTATTCATTTTTTTCCTATTTATCTTTGATTTCATTATCATGTGTAGTTAGATGCTTTTTAGTGTCTAGGTATAATGAACTCTAGTTTATACTACAATTTGTTTTGATTCTTTTATATAATGAAATTGTTTTGATTGATCTATTATGATTTAATTATATGTTTTATATATGTTCTATCAAATATGGAATATTTTTACATAATTTGATTTCGTAGCATAGAGATTAAGAAATCCTATGTATGAATAAATCTACAGTAACTTAAAAGAGTTGATTGCAAATCTAAAGATAAGTCGACATAAATCCATTGGATTAGGGTCAAACCTAATAACGAAATTCACAAATCGATGAAGCAATCTTAGAAACTTTAACCTAAACCTAAAGAATTTTGGTACGTGGGATTAATTGTTAGTAGTCTCAAAAGAGTTATTAATATAAGATAGAAATTTTCACAGACTAATAGTCAATAAAACAATTGCATAATAAAAGGTTAATTATCTAAGGGTTTTAAGGGGATTCATCACATAAGCACTAATTCTTGATATTGATTTTTTTCTAAGCAATTTCCTTTGTTCTTTATTCACTATTGTTTCCTTATTTATCTATTTTAGTATTATTTTCTTTATTAAAAATCAACACTCAATTTGTAGACTAGATAATAGGATAATGGTAATTACCAGTAATCATTTTCTTCGTAAAATTTAATCCAAACTTGCTTGTGCTAGTTACAACTATGTCATGCACTTGCAACATTGACAAAATAATAATAAGTCAATCAAATTGTAATACTTGTTAAGTGTATGAACCTTATTTCCAAAATAATGAAAATGAGATGGATCATTATTTAATCTATATGTAATATTGTAGTGTTCATTTATGCTATACGTAATTAGTTGTTTAAGTTTAACAAAGACCTATAATTGTAAAATTTAAAATATAGATTCACAAATAATTTTTCCAAATTAAAATGACATTGTATGTGGATTTGATCACTTATTACATAACAAAGGAAACATATACTTAAAAAAAGAGTGCACATGTGTCTTACACTATGGTAATAAGTATAAATAAATTTATATATGGGGCTATCTATAAATTCACAAGTACAAAAGACATAATGTATATTGTTCTATATAAGTTTGTAAATATAAGAGAAATTGCATACATAGTTTTTGCACATAGGATCACATGTACATAGTTTTTGCACATAGGATCACATGTTATATAAAAACTATAAAGATTAATATATCTAACTCAATAATTTGCCTTCAAGTTCAAAAGCTTTTAGTTCAACTTTTCTTCTTATCCTTTTTATTGGTCCATCTTCTTCTTTTATTCATTTTAACGTTATTGAAGTCCTATATCTTCCAAATTGATTGTTGGCTTTCTTTCTTTTTATTCTAGTTTCTTGAATTAGTACCTTGCCTTTCTTCTGATATATATTGAATACTATACTTTCTTAGGAAGACATATGTGTTAGAGTAGTGCTCTAAAGGCAATCACCTTTAGCACTTTTGTACAAACTTTATTTTGATTAATAAAGCAAAAGGCATTTTT
>JANIIA010069296.1:0-10521 GCA_027478495.1 Erythroxylum alaternifolium
CTCACCTCGGTCACCGACCCCCGCGGCAACACCACGCGCCTGGCGTACGACTCCTCCGGGCGGGTCACCACCATCACCTGGGCGGATTCCACCAGCTCCCGGCCTGACGTGACCACCTACGCGTATCCCTCCGCGACCCAGACCACAGGCACCGACCCCCGCGGTAACACCACGACGTACAACTTCACCTCCGACGGGCGCGGCACCCTCTCCGAGCTCGACGACCCCCGCGGGCTGAGCCAGACCTTCGCGTACGACTCGATCGGGAACGTCACGAAGTACACGAACACCGAGGGCGGGACCGGGCAGGTCGGTTACAACGGCCTGTCACACGACAACAACACCGCGAAGATGCCAAGTGGTGGGTCGACGAGCGCAGGGTACGGCTCTATAGCTTCGCGTCCGACGCAGACGACCAATGAGCGGGGCATCCAGACGGCGAACACGTGGTCGAACGCCGATCAGCTGACGAAGTCAGTGACGAACAACATCACGACCTCAGCGACGTACCAGGCCAGCACTGACCCCTGCCCCGGTGTCCTGGCCACATCGACCAATGGCCTCGGCGGCCTGACCACCTACGCATACGACTCGCGGTGCCGACTCATCACCACTACGCCGCCGAGCCCGCTGGGCAAGACGACGCAGACCTGGAACACCTCTGACCGGGTCGCCAGTGTCACGGACCCTGCCGGCCGAAAGCGGGCCTACACCTACGACGCCGACGACCGGGTCACGCGCATCGACTACTACGCCGCCGGAGCGAGCGCATCTAGCTCCAGCGACGTCTTCACCATTGACAACAACGGCAATACGACGCAGCAGGTCGATACCGACGCAGGCGTCACTCGCACGTCCAACTACACCTTCGACGCCCTCAATCAAAAGACTGCCGAGACGCTGCCCCAAGGGAGCGCCAGCGGAAGTTCCACCACAGCAGGCACTTACTCAAACACTTACGCCTACGACACCGCCGGGGACTTGACCGCCCTCACCACGCCCGCTGGGACCACCACCTACGCCTACGACAACATCAACCGCCCGACACTCATGACCCCGCCCACCACAGGAGCCATCAAGTTCTCCTACTACGAGGACACCTATTCCGAGGTCGACTTCCCGAACGGCGTGAGCCAGACGAAAAGCTTCGACAACGACGGTCGCCTGACACAGCTGCAGCAATACAAGTCTGACGGCTCCACGTACACGGGGTATGCGAACTGGCAGTACAACTACACCCGCCCCAGCGACAACGCGGACACCGACAAGATCTACGCCATCACCGACCCCGACCGGCAGCTGACACAGACGTACGACTACGACCCCCTAGGCCGCGTGATCAACAGCAAGGGCGTGTCCAACGGCGACACCTTCGACCAGTATTCATACGGCTACGACAACGACGGCAATCGCACCTCGTGGTCCACCTTCGGGACACCATCGACGGCGGCGTACAACACCGCTGACGAGATGACGAGCCGGACAGTGAACGGCGGCTCTCCCACCACATACACCTACGACGCCGCAGGCGCGCAGCTCTCTTCCAGCGAGGGCGATGCTTACACCTATGACGCCCGAGGTCGTGTGGCTAGCACCAAGCCCTACGGAGCGACGACCCAAGGAATGAGCTACACCGGAGCAGGCAATGAAGACCGCCTCGCCGCGGGCGGCAAGACCTTCACCGACAGTGATCTTGGTGTGACGAGCCAGACGAGCCCGAGCACAGCCGCCAATGCGGGCACCACGCAGTTTCTGCGGGCTCCTGACGGTGACGTCCTTGGACAGATCGGCCCCGACGGACAGGCCTGGTACTTCCTGAGCAATCACGAGGCCTCGGTCACCGGGATCACCAACAGTTCCGGTCAGGAGGTCAACTCCTACGGATACGGACCCTACGGGGAGTATGACTTCGGGTCAGACGGCGTCGGTCCCGTTGTCAACTGGAAGTACATCGGCGAGTACACGGACAGTGACTCGGTGGCCGGCTCCACGCTGTACAAGTTCGGCGCTCGTTACTACAACCCCGCGCTCGGGCGCTTCACCGAGCAGGACCCCTCTTTGCAGGAGGTCAACGCCTACAGCTACACCACGGGCGATCCCGTCAACGCGTCTGATCCGCGAGGAACTTTCGCCTGGGCGGTGGCCATCGTGGCCGTGGCGTGCCCTGAGTGCGATGCCATCATCTTGGCGGCAGCCATCACCTTCTTCGTCGTCTCGGCGGTGTACGCGACATACAAGGGCGTCGTTTACGCGAAGCAGAAGAATGCTGAGAAGCAGAAGAAGGAGACCGCGGTCCCTCATGACAGTGACGCGGAAGCCAGAGCTGCGGCGCTCGAGGAGTACAAGCGGGGAGGTCCTCAGTGCAGGATCCGCGGTGCCTGCAACCAACCACGTCACGTGGCGCACGTGGACTACGGAGGCACCCCTCGGTACCCCAGCCGCACGACGGTCCACAAGGGCCCCAAGCCGATGTGAGAGAGTCTGGGGATGAATGGGTGGTCCTGGCAGGACCTCGATGAGGTCCTGCGCTCTCCCACAGGGGACCTCTACCGACATCGCGGACTCGCACGACCCTCCGAGATCAAGTCCTTGCTCAGAGGAGATGTGCCGCTCCTCGAGTATGAGGCGGGAGACGACGAGGACATGTCCGTGAGCGATCGGGTTGAGCACCTGGCGGACCAGCACATCATCCGACGCAAGACGCCTCACGTGCATGACAAGGCGCCTGATCTGACGGGCTCTATGCGCACCTTCGTGTCAAGCGACGGCGCGACGATGCTCATCGCCATTGCCTGGCATTGTCATGGCGCCTGACCTGACGCACTGATAGAAGATAGAGGGTGCTACTCGTGGTCGAGACCAACGCCGCTCGGCAAGACGCTGCCGCTCAAGCGTGGGTGGCGGTGGTTCGGGTTGAGCCTCTGGAGGTTGTCTCTGATGATCCGCAGGGAGCAAGAGGCGCTTACGTGCACGCCGTTGTGCCCCCGTCGCCGCGGGGTACAGCCGAGCTTGCACTGTCGCAGCACTTCAGAAGCCAGGACTGGCGCGTGACAGAGGTCGTGTACATGAGCAGCTTCGCTGAGTGGAGCGACGAGCATGAGGGGCTCGACGTCGCTACGGCTGCCCGGGCGGCGCTTCGTGACGGGGAGGTTCGGACGGTGGGCAGCTGGCATACTTTTGCATGACCCGGTGAGCAATTAGCCGTACCGTATGTGGGGCGACTCCGTGGTCGTCCTCCTGATGTCACCCGCAGCGCGAGGCACTATGGCGACACACTTTCTCCTGTTCCGTGGCCTGTGAGGAAGGCGCTGGATTGTGCGCGCGCTTGACTCGGCGAGCACTTCTTAAGCTGATAAGGGAGCCACTACCCAAGAAGGCTTCGGGCACCGCCAATCGCGACAGTCGAGGCAAGAAAGTACCTCAATGAAGCGTCAGTCGTAGAACCGTCTCACGGTGCGCGTGACGTCCTGGCTAGGGCAACGGCCGATGGGTGTCGCGGAGGCAGAAAGCACAGCAGCGGCGACACTTGCGGTCTCCTTATGCGCCAATGCGCTGAGCGCGGTCGAATCCTGACTCAGGACATGGAGGGAGCATCGTGGACTGGTACTCCGTTCGCTGTATCTTTCGTTTTCTTGACGCCTACGAGGAGCGTGTGACGATCTGGCAGGCAGTCAGCCATGAGGCTGCCATAGCAATGGCCGAGAACGAGGCATCGGAGTACTGCGAGGTGGACCCACGGATCGACTACTGCGGACTGGCGCAGGCCTACCAGATGATAGGTGCACCCGATCCGGGGACTGAGGTCTTCTCCCTCATGAGGGTCAGCGATCTCGGCGTGGCCGATTATCTGGACCGCTTCTTCAGCGCGGGAACAGAGCGCCAGGACAACCTCTAGTCTGCGCCCGTCGTGGAGGACAACTTCCTTCGCCTTCCAGTTGCCGCTCGGCGTTAATACACGTGCACGGGGACTGCGAGGCCGTGGCGTGCGAGCGTGGCCCAGTGGCGGTCGCCGGTGAGGGCCGGCAGCTCCTGGGCTGCTGCGTAGCCCAGGACGCACAGGTCGGCAAGGGACAGCGCCGCCGCCCGCTCCCCGCGGGTCTTCTGCTCGGCGCGTCGGGCGGCGTCGATGCGCCGTAGGTGGGGGAAGTGGCGGGCGGCGGCCAGAGGCAGATCGGTGATGCGCACGCCCTGGGCGCGCAGGACCGCCTCGATGCGGTCGGGATCAGCCCCGCCGGTCGTGGCGATCTTGGAGAAGATCTCTCCGGCGGTGACGGTGGTCAGCACCCCTCGGGCTAGCACGTGGGCGTGGGCGGTGGCGCCGGGGTGGCGCTGTAGCAGTGCGAGGACGAAGGAGGCGTCCAGGACGACCGCGCCGCTGGCGGGCAGCCCCGGCCCTTGCGCTGCTGGCGCTGCCTGCGTGGTGTCGACCCCCTCGCCAGTCGCAAGCGCCTCGGACGCCGGCCGGCCGGCGGGCCCGGGGCTGGTGCTCACGCAGCGCCGCCGGAGGGCTCCGCCGCAGCGTTGGACGGGACCCCCCGTACTCCTGGGACTCCCACGTCGCTCGAGGCGCCCGGGGCGGCGCCGTCCTGCTGGTGCGAGCGGTCGTGCGCGCCATCGCGCTCCAGCGCGCCACGCCGGGAGTCGTCCTGCTGGTCGTCCTGCTGGTCGTCCTGCTGGTCGTCCTGCCGCGCGTGCTGGTGGTGCTTGTGATCGCGCTCCTGGTCGTCGTTGGTCGTCAGGGAGGGGTCGGCGGTGCGCTCGGCGAAGAGCTCGGCGACCAGGTCGCGCGTCGGCCCAGCCGCCCCGTCGTGAGGCTCGAGCTGACTGTCGGGGTGGTGAACGGTCTGCGCATCAGGCCGATCGCCGGAGGCGTCGACCGCGCCGTTCTCACCCCCGCGGGCGGGGCGAACGAGAGCCGCGGCGATGTCGTCCTGGAGTCGGGCGAGCAGGAGGGCTGGGGACTCCAGCACGATCCGTCCGGCCTCCTCGACGCGGGCGACCAGCGCTGAGCCGGCGGGGATGCCGGCGGCGGCCAGGACCGCGGGGGGCAGGGTGGTGCGTCGCTTGGCGTCGACCACCAGGGTGCCGGTCACCACGTCGGTCATGCCCGGACGGTACGCCGTGACGCGGCGAGGACGGCGGGCGACACCACGGACGGTCCCTGTGGTCCGGCCTGGGTGACGGACCAGGTGCCCTCGACCGGGGGTGGCAGTGGTGTCGGTGGCTGATTGAGGTGGTCGTGGGCCAAAGTTGACCAGGGACCATCGGCGCTCGTCGGGCGTGCGTGTAGGGCGGGATAATGCCACGAATCCCGCGCTATGACGGCAACCGCGCCCGGACGTCGGCGGCTCGGCCTACCGTCGAAGCGTGGCCTTCTTCCTGGATGCGGACGGCTCTGCCGGCACCGTGAGCTTCGCCGGCGGACGCAACCGCCACCTCGAGCCTGTCCAGGAGTCCGGCGTCGACGCCACTGCGCGCGATAACGCCAGTGACGACCTCGATGGCATCAACGACCCGGACGGCGCCGCCGTCCTCGTCGACGTGCCGGACGAGGGGCAGCGGCCGCTCGCCGCTCCTGGTCTCTTGCCTGAGCTCGCCCTGATGGCCGGGCTGGGCGAATTACCTGAGCGGGAGGCGGCGTACGCCCGCGCCGCGCGGGCGGCGAACACCTTGCGCGGGTACCGCTTCGACTGGGTCGACTTCACCACCTGGTGCACCGCCCATGACACCGACCCACTGCCCGCCACACCGGAAGCCCTGACCGGTTACCTGGTGTCGCTGGCCGAGGCCGGCGCGAAGGTCGGGACGCTGTCGCGGCGGCTCTCCTCGATCAAGTTCGCCCACGCCAGCGCCGGCCACCCCGACCCCGCCACCCACCCCCGCGTCATGGCCGTCTGGGAAGGCATCCGCCGCGTCCACGGCGCCCCGCCGGCGCAGGCGGCTCCGCTGATGCCGCCGCTGCTGTTCGACGTGCTCGCCGCCTGCCCGTCCATGCGGACCTCGCCGGCACCGGCAGCAACCTCGGCGTCGGGGCGCCGCTCAAGATCAGCACTGCGGACTGCCCGGTCACCCCGGCCACCCGAGCCGGACCTGACCGGGGCCCGTGACCGCGCGCTGCTGCTGGTCGGCTTCGTGGGCGCGCTGCGCCGCAGCGAACTCGCCGCCCTCGACCTTGCCGACATCGCCGAGCACCCCAACGGCCTGGTGCTGTCCCTGCCACGCTCGAAGACCAACCAGACCGGCGACCACACCGAGCTCGTCGTCCTGCCCCGTGCCGGCAACCCGCAACGCTGCCCCGTCCTCGCGCTGCAGCGCTGGCTCGAGGTCGCGGGCATCACTGAGGGACCCGTGTTCCGCGGCGTCACCAAGGCCAACCGCGCAGCTCAGCGGCGCCTGCACCCAGAGTCAGTGACCACCTTGGTCAAGGGCGCCCTGGCCCGCACCGGCGCGCCCACGACTGGGTACAGCGGGCACTCCCTGCGAGCGGGGTTCGTCACCTACGCCCACCTGCGCGGCTCCTCCGACCGAGCCATCGCCCACCAGACCCGCCACCGCTCAATGGCCTCCCTCGGGGGCTACGTGCGGATCTCGCACGCGTGGACCGACAACGCCGCAACAGCCCTCGGGCTGTGACTCCGCTCAAGCTCTCTGTAGTCATCCCAGTGCTGCATCGATATCAACACTCGGTCGAAGGCGGTTCACAAGGGCCCAGTCTTTGGTGAGGTAGGCACGTTGGCCGGCCACAACGCTCGTAGCGACACCCGCCTCTCTCGCTAATCCTCTGAGTTCGGCGTGGGTACGTGCCCGGATGATTCGCGTAGTGAGAGCCCTGGGAACTAGAAGGTCCCGCGCGAAGGCATCGGCGGCAGATTCAAGGTCGTCACTGTCATCATCTACCGTCTGGCGCTCCAGGTCGACATATGTCGCTCGCTTCGGATGCAAGAGTACATGAGCGATTTCGTGCAACATGTAGAACCAGAAGGTATCTAGCCGTTTTCCCCGTCCCGTCATAGTGATGACGGGGGCACGGCCAGCCAGCCATTTTGAGGCTCCTTGGATGCGCGTGCCTTTGACCTCGGGCAAGTAGATCAAGATGACCCCCGCCGAGCGCAGCAAGCTTCGCGCCTCTGCAAATCCTTCATACAGCGGACGCAAAGTCAAACCCGGAAGTTCACGGGCTACCACACGCAGGACTCTCGCGTCATAGTCCTTCAGGCCGTGTGACTGAACTGCGGCTTCTCGCTCAGCGAGCCGAAGCCACACCGCCGTCGCATAAGGGTCAACCGTCCACTGCTGGCTCCGTCGATAGCTGGCCTGCGGCTGCAGCCAAACGTCCGCAAAGGCATCAGTGTCGACCACTTCAAAGAACCTCAGCAACTCATCGATAGACACCTCCTGGCTGGTGGCTCGCGAGATTACCTGACGCTCCTCAAGGAGATGGAGGTCGAAGTGCGACAGCCAGTCGACACGGTCGGACAAGGCGGCGGTCGTTGCCCGTCGGACCCGTTGCGTCTGCCAGTCCGCTTCGGCGCGTAGCCACAACTGTCCTGGGACACCCAGGCAGCGCTCCAGGGCTACTGCAACATCAACCGACAAGGGCACCAGTCCCTTGACGAGCTGGTTGACATGCTTAGGACTGAGTCGACTCCTCGCCGCAAGATCGGACTGCGTCATACCTCGCGCGCTGAGTTCAGCACTCAACAATATTCCTGGCGGTTGCGCCCAAGAGGGCTGAAGGTCCTCAAACTCAATGGGCTGTCCGTCCATGGCGCCATGGATCCTCATCAGCTGACCAGCCTCAGCGCATCGACCCCGGCGACATATAGCTCGTTCACACGCAGTGCCGCCACGGCGGACAGATCAACGAGATCGGCCTGAGGGATGAGGACTTGATTGGCGCCGCGTGTCCACGGTGTTGAGGTCAAGGTGATCTCCTCGTGCTGGATGGCCAGGGTGGCGGACCGCTGGTGGCCATGGGCATCGGCGACATTCAGGCGTACGGCGCTCAAGAACTCGAGGTCTGTCAGCTGGATCGCTGAGGCGAGAGCCTGCAGCAGAGTGCGGGCCTGCTCAGCATGGGGTGACCCAAGGCACCACAGTCCCTCCGGGGAGCAGCACAGCTCTCGCAGTTTCGGCGACGCCCACCCGACACGCACGGCCTTACCTCCTGAGTAAAGTTCCGACGCGAGACCGGTGGAGCGGTGCTAGGCTCGCCCGACAACGTCGCGGCGCTTGACCCTGCAGGTCAAGCCTAGTGCCGTAGGCCTGTGCATCGAGCCTGCTCGGCCGCTTCGTCCTCGCAGGTCACACCGACCGTAGGAGTCCGACGTGACCGTCAGCCACTTCCTGCACCCTGATCTCGGCGACCGTGACGCTGGTGGCCACCACGGTGCCGACCGCCCGTCGAGCGCTGCTGCTGTACCCCTGGGTGACCCTCGTCTGCGACCGCTGGAGAGCGTCCTGGAGCAGGCTCGCCACCGCATCGAAGTCTCCCGTGCGGAACTGGACGAGGCGCGGATCCGCCGTGATGCGATGGCCGGGGTGCTGCGCACCTGCTTCCCCGGGGCCCGCATCTACCTCAACGGCTCCATCGCCCACGGCGACGCACTGACCCCCCTGACTGACGTCGACCTCGGCGTGGTGGTCCCCGACCCCGCCAGCCTGTACGGCCCAGGGCGCCGTGGACCCAGCGAGCTGCAGCAGCGCGCCGCTGAGGCCCTGCGCGCGGGGCTCAAGGCGGACTACGGCGACCTCGCTGTGGAGGTGGCCGGGCGCAAGCGCTCGATCCTGGTGCGCTTCCGCGACCCGATCGCGCCCGGGCGGCCTGACTTCACCGCCGACGTCATCGTCGCGATCGACAACCCCGGCGGCGCCGGACTGTTCATTCCGCGCCACCAGTCCTGGGACCGCTCCCACCCCGAGCGGCACACGGCCATGGTCCTGACGTCCATCGAAGCTAGCCTGGTCATGTACGCCAAGGTCGTCCGCCTGCTCAAGCACTGGAACCGGCGCAACGGCAAGGCGATGTGCTCATGGCACATCAAGGCACTGGCGCTTGGGTGCCTGACCAGCCCCAGCACACTGCTGGAGGGCATGCAGCGGTGGTACCAGCACGCCGAAGCCAGCCTGCACCGGGGTGACACCCCCGACCCGGCCGGAGTCGCCCCCAACCCGATCAAGACCAACGCACCCCGAACTGAGGTCCTGCGACGCCTGCGGGTCGCCGGCGGACAACTGCAGGAGGCCATCAACCTGCAGCGAGACGGCTACCCCGAGCTGGCGCTGGACACCCTCGCGCGTCTGTTCAACGACGAGGCGATGCTCCCCCGCCCCGACCAGGACCGGGTGCATGCGGAGGAAGCCCGCCGGATGCGCACGCGCGCGAGCGAGGCCCGCAGGACCGCACTGGCCGCAGGTCCCCCCGCCGCCGCCGCGGCCCTGCAATCCCCCCTCCGGCAGACCCGACCCTCACCGACTCCTCAGGTCCGCTCGTGGGCGCCATGACAGCAGCGCCCTGGTACCAGAAGCCCACCATCGGGCCTCCCCCCAGCGCCACGCCCGACGGCCGCCAGCTCGATGAGCTCAAGGGGCTCGAGCAGAGCGGTCAACCCTCGTGCGCGAAGACCGACCATCCCCGCGACGACTGGTACGGCGCCCACGCTGACTGGGTCCTGCCCTTCCAAGCCACAGCGCGGCGACGCTACGGAGACCACCTGCGCAGCCGCCTGCTGCCGGGCCTTCTCACCTACGAGCTGGCAGATCTGCCGGTGCGTGGTCGCCGGGAGCCGGCGAACGTCATCGTCAGATTTCACGCGCAGCCCCCGTATGAGACGTACGGCCTCGAGCCTCAGGACTTTCCCCGCGTGCACGCCGACCCGGGAAAGTCCTCCCCGCATCGCATGCCTCGAGACGACGCCTTGTGCCTGTTTTACCCCCTAGATCCTCTAGAGCTGCGCTGGCACGCGCGGTGGGGACTCCTCAGCCTCTTCGACGTCATCGCCGACCACCTGTTCTGCGAGGAGTACTGGCGTACCTCTGGCGGCTGGAGCGGTGGGCAGTGGCCCGGTGAGGAAGCTCCCCACGGCTTTCCAACAGTCGGCGCCCGTGGCCTCACCGCCCGCAGGGGGCGACGATGAGCGCGGCCGGGCTGTTAGCTGCAGCAGCCCACAGCGCCTCAACCGACCCGTGCACCACCACGAGATGGCTCGGACTGTCGGCCGAGAACTGGTCAGCCGTCATCGCCGCGATCAGCGCCGCACTGATCGCCGCATGGGTGGCCGTCGTGGGCTACGGCCGTCAGCAGAAAACAGCCCGCGCAGAACGGCTGGCCACCACCTTCAGTGAGGCGCTGCGGGCGGTGGAGGACTACCTGGAGGCGCCCTACCGCATCCGACGACGCGATGGCAGTCACCAAGCACGCATGGCGATCACCAATCACATCAGCGAGGTCCAATCCCGTCTCAAGTACTACGGCGCCCTCATCGCCCTGCACGCGGACACTGCGCTCGTCACCGCCTACGA
>JANIIA010069326.1:0-10520 GCA_027478495.1 Erythroxylum alaternifolium
ACAGTTTCCACAAAATATACAGATTCCGAAATCAATACTGTAATTAAGCAACTCTTTCTTTCGAATATCAGTTTAAAATGATTTTCAAGAAAAATAGAAAAAAATAATTAAAAATAATACAAATAATAATAAAGATGTCACGGAAGACATTCCGTGACGTTTTTAAAAACATCGCAAGTTTTTGAAAATGTCGCGAAGACATTCTGCGACGTTTCCAAAAACGTCGCAGAATGTGGTCTTTCTGTGACGTTTTTTAAAACGTCACGGAAAGTCCATATTTTTCGTGATGTTTTATAAAACACGTCGCAGAAAGCTTTTGCCTACACCACATTCTGCGATATTTTTTGTGACGTTTTTTAAAACGTCACAAATTGTATTTTATGATGTTTTTTGACATTTTGTGACGTTTTTTAAACATCACAAATTGTGTTGTTTTCTTGTAGTGACTCTTGATAAGATCTTATGAATGCATCTATTCTAACCTCACTTGTAACTCCTTACAAGTTATAGAGAAATAAGGCTTTGTTTCCTTTTTAAAAGCTTTAGAGGTCTATAATTCTTGTTATAAAGCAAAAATACAAGACGCTTTAGCTGAAAGATAGTGAGAGGAGCTCAAGCTATTTCTTTAAATCCTTGCTTAATAGGAGAAATACTAACAAAAGTGTGAACCTCCTAGGCGTTGGGGGATAAATAACCTCATATCACTATGAGATGAAGGCTATTACATCCAACTACTTCAAGGAGTTCCTTGGAAATTGCATTAATAGTTTGCTCTCTTTGTAGGAAATTTAAGATTTCATCTCAAACTCTATCAAACATGATTTAGTTGGCTCCCTTACTAAACCTTTCATTAGAGAAGACATAATCAGGCTTTGTTTAGTATGGATTCTCACAAAGCAGCTAGACTTCATAGGCTTAATGCTTTATTTTTTAAAAGACTCAAGACCTACCAGGGAAATTAGTCTCTAATTTAATGTTGGAGTTTTCATCAAGGCAAAGATGTTTAACGAAATGAACAAAATATTTATTTGCTTGGTCTCTAATTCCCCTAACTTCTCTTCTATTAAAGACTATAGACCTATTTCTTATTGTAATGTTCTCTATAATCATCTCTAAAATGCTATGTATTAGACTCTAGTAGGTCATACCTATCATCATCAACTCAAACTAAGGAAATTTTGTTAAAGGCAGGAGTATACGAGACAATATTCTCTTATCACAAGAGCTATTTAAGAACTACCATTGTAAGAAGACCAAAAAGAGTTTTCCCTTAAAGATAGACTTTTATAAAGTATTTAATTATATTAACTAAATTTTCTTTTTCACCATAATGTAGGTATTACCCTGGCGTTTTATTAAATTAGCTACAATAATACGTTAACATCCTGATCTATAATATTCTTAGCGATGGTGACTCCATATAAAAATTCAAAGGAGCAAGAGGCTTGAGAGAAGGAAAACCTTTTTCACCATGTCTTTTAACCATATATGTCAAATCCTTTGCCAAATAAAGATTAAAAAGGAGAAGGATTTTTCCTATTATAACAAATACAAGAAGCTCAGGAGCTTTTATCTCTAATATTTTGATGATTTGCTACTATTTTTAGAAGAAACTCTAAAATAGTCTCAGTCGTCATTTCTTCTATGATCTGGTTTCTAATATATCAGGTCTTACCATTAATAAAAAAATTGCTCTCAGTAAGTAGACTTTGAAAATCACTAGTCCTTAAATCATTTCGAAAGCCTTTCTCATTATTAGTTAACTAAGTAGCCTGAAAAGGAAATCTATAGACAAGGATTTTTAGAAGTAGATAAGGTACCTAGATCTTTATATGTAGCATCTCAGTTAGAAGCCACCTACACTGGCAAGTAAACAGAGCCATATGTTCTAAGGTTGAGACACTTCCTTCTCTTGAGAACTCAGTATTCTATAAGAAAAGGGTGGTAATTGGCAACATAATAAACCATTATTAAATGGACCATAATCCCTTTGCCTTCACCAAAAGAGGGAATAATAATAGGATAAAATTAATAAATAAGAACAAGACTGGGAGATAAGGCCAAAAAAAGAAAGGAGGAAGGACATTACTAATATTTAGTGCTTTCTCTTTACTATCTCAAGTCTATTCAATATCTAGTTCGATATGAGCGAGCTTCCCTCTCCCTCTCAGATTGAATGCACACTAACTTCTTGATATTTGGATTCATCTAGTCCATTCTAAGGTATTTTACTTGCTTAGTGAAAAACTAAGTAGCACATCTCTCAAAATTCATAGGACTCAAAGGGCAATAGTCCCTTGAAGTGTGTTGAAGTGCCTATAACTAACAAAAGACTTTTTTGTAAGAATTAACCTAACCTCTTATAGACCTAACACATAAAAGAGTTTTTAGTTATATGAATAATTCCCTACCCATATACTAGAATTCTCTAGTAAATAACATCCATTCTTAACAATCTTCATCTATTTTAGAGCTCACTTCTTTCCCTCCCTCTTAGTTTACCCATTTCAATAGAGAAGATATTCAAGAACTTTCTTTGGTTATAGAAAGTATCATACATAATTTGAGCTAAGTTTAAATGGGTTGAATTCTATCAACCTAAGGCAAATGGAGGACTAGGCATTGTACTAACAAAAAATCATAACAAAATACTTTTGGGAAAGAGAATTTGGAAGCTATTCAATGACAAGGAGTCCTTTTAGATCCAATAGACTCTCACTTTACCTAAGAGGTAAAAACTTTTGAAAAATGGAACCTAAATTAGATGCATACTTGACACAACCCTAAATCTAACAAAAGACTTTTTTCTAAGCTTCTAAGTGACAATATCGATAAGCATCTATTCATATAAATGCTAAAGTTAAAATGATCATTCAAGGTAAGAACTAGAGTTACAAATTAAAAGGCCTCTCCATTTATATGAACAATCTACTTATATATAACCTTAGATCAGAAATTTAAGACTCAATTGTATAGCTTAGACATAATTTTAGAGCGTTCGCCAAAATATCATACTTTAAACTATTCTCCAATGATTTCTAAAGGGTGATATGAGACAAAATTACCTAGTTGAAATGTAATCTCCTCAAAGTTTCATTTATACTATGGCTAATTATACATAAAAAACTAAGTATAATAGAAACATTAAAAGGTAACATCAACTTGAATAAGTTATGCAGGCTTTGTAGCCAAGACAATGGGATCTTTAATCATCTCTTGTTCAATTGTTCCAACTCCTAACATGTTGGAAAAAAAATTCAAATCAAGTGCAACATATTTTGTAATAAGTCTAATTGACAAAGAATAGTTGAATGGACCTTAGGAGTGTCTCACAACAACAAAGAGGATCATATTATCTTCAAACTTGCTTTTAACTGCACCATATATGCCTTTTAAAAAAAGAAAGCAATCTGAGGATTTTAAAATCTAAGAAAAGGACCAACATACTTTCAATAACACAAACTACATAAATAAAACAAATTGTCCTAGTTAAGGAATCTTTAGTCATATTAGTACATATATGGCTATCAAGTGGATCATAAGCTAATTTTATAGTCCTTTTTTCCCTATTCTTAGTTACCTTTTAAGTTTGAATTCATATACCTACTAGTTTGATTTTTTTCTTATCTCTTAAGAGATTGTTAGTAGCCTTAGTCTTTAATACTTTCATGGTTCCACACTCAATTGTGGTGTTCTTATAATATTATTAATTTTCTCTTTCAAAAAATAAGGTACATTGCTTAGTTAAAGTAATGATAATGACTCATCTAACTTTAGGGAAGTTATATTCCCTATATAGATCCTTGTTGATTTGTTTGCTCTCTCTTCTTGATTATCATTAGTTATTATTTCATTTCCATTTCTTATATTATCTCTCAAGTAGTCTTCGGAGTCTTATTGTTCATAGTTCCACCCATTACAGTATCTATCATTTTCCTATAGAAGGTTTGGACTTACATTTATGTTAGAAATCTATGATCTAAAAGTTACTCAACAAATCCATATATCTCTCACATCTTTCATATAAGTCATTGTCAAATGACCAGAAGGAAGAGATCTATTTCTTTAACTTTGTTGTCTTGAAAGGTTTACAGTATTTGGTAAGAATTTTCTTCACAAGACTCTCTTAAATGGTAACAAATGTGGCTCGTAATACTTTTAATCATTAATAAGAATAAACCCGAAATCTTTAATGGTTCCATTGATCTTGGACATATCATAAATCTCTAAGAAGTTCATGACATATGATTGATATCCTTATTTGGTATTCCATTAAATTGAAAATTCTATTTTAGCATTTGGATTATGCTAGGCTTGATATTGAAATAGCTAAAATTATTCTCCAGTAATGTAATGTTCGATTACGTTCCCATAAGAGATGGTTTAGCATACTTTACCATTATTTTATGCTCTCCTTTTATAGCTTCATATAGAGCATCTATTGCATCTCTAGTTTCTTAATTTATCCTTTTAATTTTGACGGAATGTTCATCAGGTTATGGATCTTCTTTCAGGAAAGTGGAGTGTCGATTTCTTATCATATACTAAGGAATCCCTAAAATAAAAGTGAAATAAAGCATAATTTGAAATAAAATAATAAAAAATTAGAGAATAAAACTAAAAAATGAAATGAAATGAAATAAGAAAACAAATATATAATACTAAAAAATAGTTAATGGATTTTGTAAAACCAGTTGCTTTCCTAGAAACAATGTTAAAAACTTGGTAAGTGCATAGTGTGTATATCCTTGTGAATGTTACTCGTAAAGTATTACCTATTACAAATCTATCACTCACTATTTAAAGAAATAAATATGTCATCAGTAAGCAATATAATTGTTAATAAGGGGTCAAATCCTATAAAGAATAGAAATGAATTGGAAAACATAACACCATTAACTAGTAAAAGGACAATTTATAAAAAATAGTATTATAGATTTTGAATAATAAAATACAAATTAAAACTAAAATCTAGGAAATAGGTTATGAAATCAACAATATGATAATTTATTAAAGAGAATTCAATCAAATATCTACATTTAGATTATTACTTCCTTTAATAATACTTTTGACTTCATTATTTGTTGAACCTAGACTATATACTTTTTGAATTAACAGGATTGCCTAGATACTGAAACAACACTCTCTCGAGCTATAACCATCTAGTCTCCAGTTGGTTAACCTATATCTCTAATATTATTAACATCCCTTTGAATAAACTAAGATATAAAATCCCATAATAGGTTTCACCATATTAGAAAGATCTTGTAAGTCTCTCTTGAGAACCCTATTTAACTTACTTTACCTAAGCTATGGTCTACTTACAAGTGGGCTTTATTGAGTCATTCACAAATAAATTTAAATTAGATATAGATGTTTTTTTAAAAGAAGTAAATAAATATATTGGTAAAGAAATCAGTTATTAAAAATTCACTAGTTGGGGTTCCTTTTCAAATACAACATATAACATTGTAGACTCTACATTATAACTAAAAATACTAGGAGAATGAAATAAGTTTAACATGCTTTAAGGTTTTAGATTCTTCATAAACTTGTCAGTCTTCTACTGCATTTTCTTATAAGTTAATTAATGATAAGCTAATCCCTTATGCTTGCTTTTATTAGCACTATAAAAGTGGATAAGTATTGGGCTTACCTACAAATCTTCTGGATTTTCTTTCCTTTTATGTCTCTTAAAAATAGGTTGTTATTGCCATCATGTATACTTTCTTGCGTTCGTTGGAGCTTAGCTTATGTTGTATCCTTTGGATAATGTCAGCTAGTTTGTCTTAGTCGATGTTATACCGATACAGTCCAGTGATCATCTGTAATATTTAATTAAAGGTATTGCATTTTCTGAATTTCATAAACCGCATACTCTAAGATGGATAGGAACTTTAATCTATCCATTATTCTAAGCATATTTAATATTGTTAACCATAGCAAGAAGCTGACACTAGCCTTTAGGCTTTTGCTCCAAACCATTCTACTCCAATTCATCATTGTACTTGTCCTAGAAATCAATTCCTTAGTTTCCTATTTGTTAATTCAGCCACAACAAGCCATGCCAAGGATAATTGTCTTCATTATTAGAATTTGGGTTCTGAGTGACTAATAAGTTCCTTATCATCTTTAGAATTAAAGACCAATTTCCATTATCTATTTTGTCCTTCTTTTTAGCTTTCCTAGAGAAACTGGATAGTGGAGTCCTTGTCTATTAATTATGGATGAGAGCTCCTTGTCCACACCAATTATCAAACTAAAGAGAAGCAAGAGCTCATGTCCCTATGTTATAGGTTACATATGGTTGCATAAGCTCCCTCAATTTTAGCATCTGATTAAAGAACAAGGAGTAAGTAGATTTAGGAAGTAGAGCTCAAAGACTATTTCCATTCATAACGTAGTTGTGGATCCATTTGATCCACAATGATTCCTTCTCACTTAACATTCTCCATATCCTTTTCAATAGTAAATTTCTGTTGCCGTTGTTTATTATATCCAATCTTAGTCTTCCTCTTTCCTTTGGCTTAAAAATATCTTTCCATCTCACTTTTGCAACCCCTCTTTTACCTTCCTTGTTTTTCCCATAAGAATTGCTTCATCATTCTTTCCACATTTTTAATAAGTCCTTTTGATAAGAAAATACGGGAGCGCTAGTATGTATATATTAAGGAAATGGCTGATTTCAGCAATTAGAGCTTACCACCATATGAAAGAGTTTTATTCAGCAATTAGAGCTTACCACCATATGAAAGAGTTTTATTCAACCACAAGTCTTTTCTGCATTTTTTCAATCAAAGGGAAGCACTCTTTATATCAAAGCCTTCTAGTGGAGATTGGAAGTCCTAAATATAGTAAAGGAGAGTTTAGTTTAGACATTTTAGTTATGTGAGCCATAACATCTAAAAGGTGTTCAACATTATTAGACAAGATAAAGAAAAACTTTTGAAATTAAGTTCAAGGCCAGAAAGCTCCTTTAAGCTTTGCAAGGTACTCATCACTAAGGATATTGAGTTAAATTCAACTTTCCTTAGCAAGATAAGATCAATTTTAAAACATAAGTTTGTTAAAGAAATCAACTTACATTTAGAGTGATACTTGAAATTTGAGGAACTACAGACGTTATGCTTCAAAAAGAGTGTTAAAATCTCTATACAAATTATGAACAAGTAGGGGGAGAGGGGATCCCCTTGCCTGAGTCCATTGGATCCCTTGAATATTTCAGTAGGATTCCCATTAATTATAATTCCAAAGGATAGAGAGGTGATGCAAGCTTTAATCCAGGCTATAGACATTTTGGGAAAATTGAAGACTTCAAGTGCCAGTAGAATGAAATTCCAGTCGATGCTATTAAAAACTTTATAGAGATCCTATTTGATATCACAATTTTGTGGATAATTTCTCCTAGTATAGCCTTTCATAAGCTTTTGTATAATAAGAATATCGTCTCTAATATTTCTATTGCTTAATAAAGCTCCTTGGTTATCATTGATTAAATATTTCAAATTTGGTTTCAACCTATTAGCCAACACTTTATCAATGATCTTTTATATGAAATTAGTGTAATATATTGGTCTATATTCACTAAAGGAAGGAGGATTAGGAACTTTGGGTATTAGGCATCCAAAAGTTGTATTTATCTCTTTCAGTATAACCCCTTTCTTGAAAAATTCTTATACTACTTCCTTAATAATATTTCCAATCTTAGTCTATGTTTTGTGATAAAAGTTCCCATTAAGACCATCTAGTCCAGGAGCTTTAAACCTATTCATTTTGAATACCACTGTCTTTATTTCCTTGTCACTCACTAGTCTGATCAAGTTATTGGTTTCTCCCTTTGATATCCTGGTAGGGATAAACTGCCTCAGGTATTCCACAAATTTGTTTGAGTGCCTCCCTGATCTAAAATTTTTTTTAACAAAATCCACATCTTCCATTATGATTTCATCTTGTTTGTAGACTCTTTCACCATATTTAGCTTATATAGAACCAATTCTATTGATATTTCTTCTAGCTAAGAAAGCATTAAAGAAAATTTTTTAGCATGTTTCATATTCGTTTATCCAATTAACTCTAGCTCTCTATTGAATCAAGGAGCTGTGATTGTTTAACATTTGTAGGAAGTGTTTAAAAGTAGTTTTCTCCTCATCTGCCAAATTACAACCACCAGGATTACTTGCTAATGAGTTTTGAATAATGAAGAGTCTATTCCTGGCCTCTTTAATCTCCTTTTTAGTGTTCTAACTTTTCTTAGTGTTTAGTAACTTTAATTCCTATTTGATAGCTTTGAGTTTTTTGTAGACAAACATGCTATTTTACACCTATCACTTCTTTTTTCAAGCCTTTATCTATAGCATCTTAAAATCCTTCCATATTAACAAGGAAATTGTTAAACCTGAAAGGATGTTTAACACTAACCTTTCTGAAAAGATTATTAATCTTAATAAGAGAATGATTAGAGAAACAAAGATTTATAAAAGTATCTTTGCTTTCAGTGATGGAGGTTAACAATTCCACATTCACTAGAGCTTTATCTAATTTCTTTCTAATGGACCATCTTGATGTTTATTTATTGCTCCAACTGAATCTGTGCCCCTCATATTTTAGATCAGTGAGCTCCACTTCTTTGGTATAATTAAAGAGATCTAAATTATAATTGAGTATATTGAAATTAAAATTTTCTTTTGACCTATAAAGAGTTATTTTAAAATAATCATACTAGTCATGAGCTTAAAGTAGAAGCTTTCATCCTTTTTAAGGAGCTCCAAGTCTCATTGCTTTAGAAAGTAGTAATGAAACCATTCACAAAGTTAGCTAAAGCATTAAAGTTTTCTAATTTAAAAACTAATTTCATGTGAATGAGCTGGTCATTGATTTCTAAAGGTTCCATATCCACTATATCCCATTATAACATATGACAACTCTTCCATAATTATGGAATTGGTGATTAATAGTAGTTTGAGTTCCTAAGTAATTCAACTTATTCAGGTTCTCTTTTTTATTTTAGTTTCTAAAAGAAAAAACAATATAGGATTTTCCCTTATCATAAAATACCTTAAAGCATTAAACTTTGATGACCTATTAAGTCCTCTTACATTCCAAACTATAAGGGTCATTTAAAAATGCCTTTACCTTTAAAGCTTTTCCTATTTCTCCTATTGTTTCTTCTAGTTTGCACCTTCTCAAACCTATTTTCCTAATTGTTCTCTTATTGATGTTCTTCCTCCAGCTATAAAGGCTTTAGGGTTTGGGTAGGATTTGAGTTTGTTTGCTGTTGTGCCCAAAAAGTTCTAAAATTTACCTAGGCCATCCTACTCGCAAGTATTGATCGGGTATTTGATGTGTGTAAGTTTTAATAAATACTCTTAATAACCTACAAGCGCATGGTTCGCTTGCGTAGTACCTAAGGTGTTGATTCCACGAGAAGGGATAATCTAATCCTAAAATCTAAGGCCAAAGTAAATCGTAAAAACTCAAAATATAATGAAACGAAAATGTGAATTCAATTCAATTCAATCAAATCAAATCAAATTAAGAATCAATCACGAAAATATTAGTAATTTAGCAATTGCAACACACACCTAAAAATCAACCAAGAGAATTACCAATTGAGAGAAAGGGAATTTTACCTATCCTTAATGCTAACCTAATTGATTATGAATTACCGGATTATTTGTTCTAGATGATCCTAGGGCTGATTACTCTCTTTCGAGTTATAACCATTAACCCTAAACTATGAACCCTAATCAGATTATGGAAATTGAAACCTCTTGATTAACAATCTATCCAAAACCTAAATTAGATATTAAGTTTTCCAATAAACTATTAGGAACCTATGCAAGATCTCTCTTCGCATAATTACCGATTTGACTTAATTCTTGCTCTATTAAATCATCTAACTCTCATTAGCCTAATTTAATTATTTTTCATTTGATTCACCCTCTTAGTTTATTACTGAATTATGCAATCATAGAATTTAGTCACAATAAATCCAATAAACATAAAAAAAATAGATTTCATTAAATCAAGAATAAAACTCCAAAGGTGAGTTCAGAACATCCTCAACATTTAGATCCTATCATCAACTATTCAATCTAATTCTATACAATGATAAAACTAAAAATAAATAGGAAATACAATCAAAATGGAGGACGGGAGGCAGTGACGTTGGGAATCCTCCTGATCCAGGAAGTACGTCAAGTCAGCTTCTTCTCCATTTCTCTCTTCCTTCTACTCTTTCTCAATTTCTTGATGAATTTTCTTTAGGTTTTTTTCAAGGCGAATGATGTTAAAAGCTCTCCCTGCTTCTTTGTCTAGTTCTTTTAAATATCTTTTATGTTTAAACAACCTTAGGGTTTTTTTGGGGTCCGAAAGGTCCAAAAAATTCCTTAAAACTTGATGTTTTTGGGTGTCTACGTGTCTGCTTGATGCAGGCCATAATCGTAGACCATATACGAGCCTTCTGTTGCTATCACAAGCCTTGTCCTAGGCTCCTGTCACAATCGTGGCATATAGGCCAC
>JANIIA010069367.1:0-10518 GCA_027478495.1 Erythroxylum alaternifolium
CCACCCTCGCGGGGCACGGATCCGGGTATCACTGTCGATATCGGGTTCGGGTTTTGCGGGAATGGGGTGTTACATTTCTAGTGTGATTAGATAAAGGCTTATAAACTAGGATTAAAGTGTTTAATATAGACATCAAAATAATTAAATTTTAGGGTTCCTAATCAAATCACATTCTTAATTCAGATTGGCTAAGACTAACACTAGTAGTTGATTAGGTTTAAGAGTTGAATTGAATCACGATCTTTGGATGCATAGTTAAGTCACAACCTAAATTTAAACCTCATTTGCGTGATACATGCATTAGATGCATTTTAAAGGTAGTTATGGACATAGGCTCCATTCAATTGAGTTTTCATAATCTAAATGTATATGTGATTAATCAAGATCATCCAAGTATTGATGAGACCAAAGGACAAATCCCTCAACCAAAATATTAGCACTTACGCCTTCAATTAATATGGCAAGAACCAGAGTTCTTTTAGAGTTGGGTTATTGGGAAAACCCAAGCCCGCTCTACATGAATATGTTTAAACTATGAAAATTAGATTTTCGGATTAATGGGTTGGTCCTAACTGGAAGCGTTGATTTGTTGGGCAAACCCCAGGAACGTGGATAGAGGTGAAGTTAGGTTATATATGTGGGATGTATATAAGTCAAGAGTTGATAACCCAATGAGTGTGCTAAATCAACAGTTGATGGCACAAGTCGATAGTTGCGTAATTGAATACAATTGGTATGAATGATACCTAGCGATTGACCTAAGGTGGTTTATTGGGCAAACCCAAGGTCATTCTTGGTGATATCAGATATCGACTCATTAAGAAAACTACAAGTTTTGTCGAATTCGTAGTGAGGGCTATGGATTTGAATAAGAATAGTGGGACTCATGATGCATGTTATTAAAGTCCTTATAGATATACATTAAGTGTCAATTCTAACACTCTCTCTCATTCTTCTAGGTTATTGAATTGCCACAATGTCTTCTAGTGTGAACCTATGCTCCCTGTTAGATTCCAACAAACTCACGGGACCCAACTTCTTAGATTGGCTACATAATTTGAGAATTGTTCTCAAATCTGAAAACTAGAATATGTCCTAAATGAACCACTTCCCGATCCCCCTGATGCTGATGTAATTGATGAAGATCAGAGAGCTTACAAGAAGCTACTAGATGATAGTGAGTTGGCTAGCTATATAATGTTGGTCTCTATGTCACCAGAATTGCAAAAGCAGTATAAGGCTATAGATGCTCATACCATAGTCTACCATCTGAGGGAACTGTTTAATGACCAAGCTCGGTTTGAAAGGTTCGAGACCTCTGGTGCAGTATGCAATGAAGATGAATGGCTACATTAAGAGATTAGCCAGTTTGGGTTTCATTATGGATCATGAATTAGGTACAGACTTAATTATAAGTAGCTTGATTGATAGTTATTCACAGTTTGTGCTTAACTATCGGATGAATTAAATATCCACAACCATTCCTAAGCTAATTAATCTACTCAAAATAGCTAAGCAAACTGTCAAGAAGGACAGTAACGTTGTGATGCTAGTGGACTCTACTTCTGGTTCTTAAAAGAAGAACCAAAAGAAGAAGAAGAAGTCCAAGAAGCCAGTGGAAGGTGTAACTAAGAAAAAGGCGAAGGAGACAACACCAAAGGGGATATGCTTCCATTGCAACAAGGAAGGACATTGGAAGAGGAGCTGCAAAGCTTATTTGGAGTCACTGAAGCAAAAAATGCATTAGATGACCAACCATCTACTTCAGGTAAGATATTCGTCATTGAGGTTAATACTATTTCTGATCATAACTTTTGGGTATTATATACTGGATATGGCTCACACATATGTGTTGATAAGCAGGGTCTTAGGGATAGTAGACCGCTCAAGAAGGGAGAGATGGACCTACGTGTGCGAAATGGAGCAAGAGTTGCTGCATTAGCTGTAGGAACATATGTATTGTATCTTCCTAGTGGGCTAGAGTTAATTTTGGAAAATTGCTATTATGTACCCGTTGTGACTAAAAACATTATATTTATTTCATGTCTTAATAAAGCGAGATTTCATTTAATTTTTTCAAGCAATGTTTGTTTAATTAAGTTGAATGAAATGTTGTATGGTACTGCTACATTATGCAATGGAATTTACATATTAGATATGTCGAATCCAATTTTAAATATTAATGACAATAAAAGACAAAAATGAGATAATCTAAAATCATCTTACTTATAGCATTGTTGACTTGGCCATATAAGTGAGAAACGCATGATTAAGCTACATAAGAATGGTAGCTTAGGGTCATTTGATTATAAATTATATGACACATGTGGATCTTAGTTGTTAGGCAAGATGACTAAATTACCTTTTAAAGGAAAAGGTGAACGAATGAATGAGTTATTAGACTTAATACATTCTGATGTATATGGTCCAATGTCCATTCATGCTAGAGGTGGTTTTGTGTACATCATTACTTTTATCGATGATTATTCACGATATGAGTATGTGTATCTAATGAAATACAAGTTTGAAGCATTTGAAATGTTCAAACAATTTAGACATAAAGTAGAGAAGTAACTCGATAGAAGTATTAAGACACTTCGACCAGATCGAGGTGGTAAATAATTAAACGAGAAATTTCTAACTTATCTTAGAGATAATGGGATAGTGTCCCAGTGGACTCCACTTTTCACACCACAACATAATGGTGTGGCTGAAAGGAGAAATTGAACATTGTTAGACATGGTAAGGTCAATGTGGGCTTAACAAATCTACCAAAATCCTTTTAAGGTTATGCACTCGAGACTGCTATTTATGTGACAAACAGAGTCCCTTCAAAGGCAGTTGAAGTTACTCCCTATAAGCTATGGACTAACAAGAGGCCCTATCTTTCTCATATAAAAGTTTTAGGTTGTCCGGATTATGTGAAGCGAATTCAATCAGACAAACTTAAAGCGAATTCTGATGAATGTTTGTTTATAGGATATCCTAAGGAAACAATTGGATATAAGTTCTATAATGCTTTAGAGCAAAAGGTGTTTGTCTTAAAGCATGCTGTCTTTTTAGAGAAAGAGTTTCTTCTAAGAGAAGACAGTGGGAGCAAAGTTGAACTTGAATAAGTTTATGATGCTCAAACAGACGCAAATTGATTGCCTAGACCTGAAATTGTCGTTCATGGAGCTGAAACAATAGTTGAACCTTCTGACACATAATATGTTCGTAGGTCAAGTAGGATACATAACGTTCCAGAGAGATATGGATTTCTGATAAGTGAACAAAATGACTTATTGCTCATAGAGGAAGATGAGCCTATAACCTATGAAAAGGCTCTGAAGAGTTCAGAATCTAAAAATAGCTTCAAGCCATGCAGTCTGAAATTGATTCCATGTATGAAAACCAAGTATGGATTTTGGTTGACCTACCCTGAAGGGTTAAAACCCATACGGTGCAAGTGAGTGAATTTTCAAGAAGAAAATCAATATGTAAGGTAATGTGATTACCTATAAAGCAAGGTTAGTCGCTAAAGGTTATCGTCAAAGATAAGGAATTGATTATGATGAGACATTTAGCCCCTTAACTATGCTTAAATTCATTAGAATACTCCTAGCTATTGCTGCTCATTATGATTATGAAATATGGCAGATGGATGTGAAGATAGCTTTCTTAAATGGAAACTTACTAGAGGATGTGTATATGATACAACCTAAGGGCTTCATATCCAGAGATGGCAGAAAGGTATACAAACTTCAAAAATCCATTTATGGATTGAAGCAGGCATTTAGGAGTTGGAACATTCGATTTGATGAGACAATCAAAGAGTTTGGTCTCTCACAAAATCCTAATGAACCTTGTATGTATAAGAAGGTTAGTAAGATTGCTATCATATTCATTGTGTTATATATGGATGACATATTACTTATAGGAAATGATGTCTCAAGTTTGAAATCAGTCAAAGTTTGGTTGTTTCGTAATTTTTCCATAAAGGATCTTGGAGAAGCAACTTATATATTGGGAATAAAGATCTATAGTGATAGATCAAGGAAGTTGCTAGGTCTTTCACAGTCAATATACATAAACAAAGTGCTAAATGGGTTTAGTATGGAGCAGTCCAAGAGGACTCGTATGTGTATGATCCCGTATGCTTCTGCAGTAGGATCAATCATGTATGCTATGTTATGTACAAGACCCGATATATCGTATGCTCTAAGTGTTACAAGCAGATATCAATCAGATCCTGGTGAGGGTTACTAGGTGGTTGTCAAGAATATCTTAAAGTACTTAAGAAGGACTAAGGATGTATTCTTGATATATGGAAATGGAGATCTCGTAGTGAACAAGCATATAAGTGCCAATTTTCAATCTGACCAGGATGACTCCAAATCTCAGTCAGGTTATGTTTTCACACTGAATGGTGGTGTAGTCAGTTGGAAGAGGTCCAAACAAGAGATGAATGCAAATTCAACGACCGAGTCAGAGTACATTGCAACTGCAGAAGTGACAAAAGAAGCTATTTGGATCAAGAAGTTCATCATGAAACTCAGAGTAGTTCCTAGCATAATAGACCTAATATTGTTGTACTATGACAAAAATGGGGCTATTGCTCAAGCTAAGGAATCAAGGTCTCATCAGAGGTCCAAGCACGTACTCAGGAGATATCACCTAATCAGGGAGATAATTGATAGACGTGATGTGAAGATAGAGAGAGTGCCCATAGATCAAAACATCACTGATCCTTTGACTAAGCCACTTCCTCAAGCAAAATTTGATTCTTGTGTACTCGCTTATGATATTAGATACAAAAGCGATCGCTTTAGTGCAAGTGAGAGATTGTTAGAGTAGTGATCTAAAGGCAATCACCTTTAGCACTTTTGTACAGACTTTATTTTAATTGATAAAGCAAAAGGCATTTTTCATACATTTGATATTCGTTTATATATGAATTGATATTAATCTTAAATCGAATTAATGAAATTCATGATACAAAATATAACATGAAGGAAATCATGATGAGATCATGACAATGAGATTCCTATCATGTGCAATTATGGTAGTATCTAAATAATCCCTAGTCATAGGATTAATAAGACAGGACATTGTTAATCCAAACAGACTAGCACATATCATACTCCTTGAATTGATCAAGCAGTGGATCTCATAAACTGTAAGTATGAGATGTTTAGAGTTAATATGTGGATGCTTACTAAGGGTAGCAAGTACATCGGAAGACTTGCTATGAGATTATTATATGGATAATCTATCGAATATCAATGATTAATCTCATCATGGCAATGGTGCAAATATCTTTAGCCTTGAGGTACTCAAGGATATCTTGGATATAAATCCTGTGCTTTGACATCATTCCTTATTACCTCAAGACGAGGTCGCTCTTAGGGTGGTGATTGGGTACAGCTATTTGTATTCAAAGGTAATTAGGTAGCCAATAAAGTATTCACCACTCCTGATGGAAGGAAATGATACCTACGACCTCTTATCAGGGTCATTACTTGGGAGTCTTTGGCCAGAGCAATTATGTGTCATGAAGAGAGTCTTCAATTACACATAAAGTAATGAGATCCCAGGACAAAAACTAACATCCCTTAAACTAGATATAATGTAGTCAGTCTAGTGGGACTTGACACATAGACCATACTTTGAACCAAGTGGGGTATAGTATGGTGACGAATTTCACAGTAATTGTCTTTGGAAAGGTTCATAAGTTGGATAATTAATTATCAAAGGGTTTGTGTGTTAATCCACTTATATTCTGATAAATAGGCATCATGAAACCCTTCATGATATGTTTGAATTAAGAGTTAATTCAAGTGCCTAAAATAGTCGAGAACTTAAGGGTTACACGTATAAAAAATCGGATGAAAAATAAGTGTGTATGGCTTATTTTAAGAAGGCCACAATCGTAGCTAGCATGGCCACGATTGTGACAGAAGCTGTGAAGTGACATATAAGTGAGTTCTTCACTTATGTTCACGAGGTTTTTTCACTTTTTGCACACATAAGCAATAACATAAGGGCTTTAGAAGATTTTTAGAGTGAGAGTGAAGTGTCTTCAATCTTGTTCTTGCAATTCATGCAATTGTTGCATGAATCAAGGTGCATGTAATAAGATTCTTAACCTATCTTCCATCATCTTGAGCATCTACTAGATCTCATCTAGTTTGGTGCTCAAATAACCCTTATACATTATTTCTTCTTCCATTTTTATGTGTTCTTGGAGATCAAGGAAGGGTTTAGTATTTGCAACAACCCAAACAAGGAGAAAAAACAAGAAAGGAGGAGATACACATGGTAAAAAGTTTTCATTTCATGTTCTTTTATACATATCTTTGCATGCATGTTAGATCTTTTGGTTTTTGGGTTGTCATGGATTCCGACACTTCCACTGCATCTGCATGCATGTGATGCATGCAACCATAGCAAACCCAACAAATGCATGTTATTCATGACCAATAACTTCCCATAACTTTCCATTAGTGATGGGGGTTATGGAAGGCCAAATGGTGTAAAAAATTGAGATGATTTTCGTGCATCATGTGTAAAACACAAAAATGAAAAAGATAGGTTATTTTTCTTCCACACATACTTTTTCTCTCTAACTGTCTAAAAAGTTCTTATCTTTGCTAGCACAAAGAAAGAATTCTAGCCATCTCCTGGTGAGGTTTCATCCTTCTATCTTTGTGTGGACTTTCATTAGAGACAGGCCACATTGGGTTATAGTTTACGACAACCCAACATGGAGAAGATTAAGAACTAAGTAGATCGTCAGAAAGGTATGTAAACATCTTACATCTTACATTTCATGTTTTTGTTTTTTCTATATCTATATGCGTGAGTAGATCTAGTTTTTGAGGTTCCGTTTTATTTTCGCTGCGAATATTTAATATATATTATATATGAGATGCATGATCTAACATATTATGTCTCTTTTCCCAGCTTAAGACGAGATAAATCAGATTGGCTGGCCGTTTGCAAAGTAAAACCTAGGGTTGTTTTTGAATTACATGGAAAAGGAGAAAAAAAGAGAATTAAAAGTGAAGCGCTTCAAGAAGATGTTCATAAAATAAATGCATATGTAACATATGACGAGAATGAACCTTTGAACGATTTAAATAATGAATATGTTGAAATTTCATTTGGAGAGGATGGGGAATCTATAGAGGCCGAGAGATATGAAGAAGAGCCTAACTTTGATTCTAAATCTTCAGAAAAAGAAGAAGATGATGATTTTGATTTACAATTAAGTAATGATAGCGATTAATTTGTGTAAGTAATAGAAAATTACATGAATAAATTTATTATTATATCAACAATATACTTTGATATATTTAATTTATATTGTTATATTAGTGGAATAATTAATAAAATGTGAATTTTAGGTTAAAAATATGCCAAAGAAGAGGAAAAAGGATATGTTGCGGCCAAGGCTCAGGTTATCACCATTTGGAGGAGCTAGTGCACGTCCAGGTGAAGCATCATATTCTGCAGATGCTACAAAATCAGGTGTTGCACGTCTAGCTAGTGCACATCTAGATGAGGCATCACTTTCCCCTCCTACAGTCCCTATAGAGTCACATTCCATAATTGCTACTACTCCATAAAGCAGCCCTACTACATCTAGACCATCAGATACTATCAAGGCAACATTTACTCCTAGACCTGAATCTGAATATATACCAATTGAGATACCAGGGGTAGGTGCTGCAAATGAAGGAGGTGAACTCCAACCTGGAGCTAAAGGAGGTGGCCTCCAGCCTAGACCTAAAGGAGTTGATAAAAGAATTTACATTATAATCAATGATTTGTGAGTGAAATTCTAAAAATTTTGTAATACACGATAACACCATAGGTTTATATTGAAGTTATAAGTTAAATAATTTGAAAACGATCTAAAATAGCTTATATGTTAGGTTAGTTCTGTCTGGAACGTGCCTTAGAATTATCTTGTCCAAGTATAAGGAGAAGATAGAACTTGAGGGTTATATATGGAAGAATATCTCTCAGGGGACAGATTTTTATTATCAAGAGTTTGAGGTACAAAAAATAAATTCTTTAATCTTTTTTATTTTATCTAATTTTATACAGTAATTACATAAATAATGTAGTTTACAAGTACTTATAGTATGTTTTTATTTTTTTATTTTTAATAAAGAATTTTTTTGGGATTCAAATTTGATGATGTCATTTATAACATATGGGACAGGCGTGCCCATGCACATTATAGAGACTATATTGGTTTGATACACAAGAATTGTATACGACCTCCTTATATATCTAAAGAAATACGAAGTCGTTGGAAGCAGGACTGGGCAACACCCGAGGCAATCCCTATTTCAGGGCATAATTCTACAAACAGATAGGGACGACCGGAGGGAGAGAGTTTATCTGTGCACACTGGAGGATCTATAACCCACCAAGAACATGTAGAGAAATTTGTAAGTATCTAAACTTTACACTTATATTTTGATTTTTGTGCTAATTACTACCAATTAGATTTCAATATAATTTGATGTATGAAATTTAGAATGAAAATATATCTGTATTATGGAGAATGATAATTTTATAAATGTCTGTTGTTATGAATGACTGTGTTATTGAGAAATTTTTTTTGTTTAACGGGGGGTAAATATCATTAAAATAAAGGAAACTTTGTTAAAATTTTTGTAAATTGTAGTTCACTTATAATATTTTATTCTAATACAGGAAATGTTTATAGACATGAAGCCTACATTATGTCAGCTCTTTTTACACACTCACACTAAGAAGCATGATGGTGTAACCTTCGTCAACACCTGATGCAGACAACTTAATGTATGTAAAATTTATACTTTAATATTAATTTGATAAATAATATTAGTTAAAAATTATCACTTACTAATATAAACAACTATAATGATAGGAGCAAATACAAGAAAGCATTGAACGACAGTCTCAAAACTCTGAACATGTTGATACGAGTCAGACATATCTTAATGCAGTTGGTGGTAGGGATCGCCATGGAAGAATTTTCGGCTTAGGTTCTTTTGCAAACAAATGATACTTGCAATCCTCCACATCCAGTACAACTGGATATAATAGGCGGTCCACATCCAATGAGAGGGTCATTTAGCATGAGAGCACAGTGGAGACGTTGGCAACTCAATTGCAATAGTTGATGGAGTACATAGCCCATCTCCATAATGAGATAGATGAGTTAAAGAGGAAAGGCAGCACCTCATCGCAACAGTCAAATCATCCGCCTTCACCAACTGTATAGCTTAAATTTATAATATTTCGATACTTAAATGGATTTTATTTTATGTTGCTACTCTTATGTTTTTTAGTGAATTCTTAATATATAGTAATAACATACATTTTCAAGATACTTATTATTGTACATTATAATTTTTATATTATATTACCAATCAGGACAGTTTTTATATTATATTGCCAATCAAGATTATATTATTTAGAGAAATTAAATGTAGGAAAAAATAATAGATTATTAATATAATATTTTGGTGGGAATTTGTTGTGATGGAATTTTCGTAGTTAAAATTACTAACAGAAAAAATGGTACCATAGGTAAAGGTAAAATTTCCCAAATTAGTTACAAAAATTTTGATTTCGTCAGGAAATTTATTTTTGTCGCTAAATTTAGTAATATGCCTAGAAATGGTACATTCTTCAACTATAACTCACATTTCTTGGCATATAATTGATGCTCCCTCATCCATAATACGATCGTTAATTGCTTCCTGTGCAACTCATCACTCTTGGAATTAACCAAGATATCATATATGAATCTACTATAAATTGACCTAAAAAGGCTTGAAAACTCACTTCATCATATCCATAAAAATGGTAGGAGTATTAGTTAATCCAAATAACATCATCATAAACTTTTAATGGCCATAACAAGTCTTAAAGCTATCCTCATAAAATCTTTAGCCTTAATCCTTACCTAATAGTAGCTCGATCTCATTTCAATCTTTAGAAAGTACCTTATCTCTGTAGATATAGTTGGTAAATAAATTGTTTGCTATAGGACAAGAATAATGGTTCTTTAACATCACTATATTCAAATCTCTATAGCTAACATGCATCCTTATGGAGCCATCTTATTCTTCATAAAATTTGTGCAACCTAATAAGAAAAAATCAGTCTACTCTAACTCTTATCTAATAATTTCTATAGTTTCTCCTTCAGCTTCTTTAGCTTTGCAGGTTTTATTTGATAAGGAGTCTTGGAAATTGAATTAGAACAGAGAGCAGTCTTAAACCCAAACTCTATCCCCCTCTTAGGCAATAAACTTAGGAAGTCCTTGAGAAACACTTTTAAAAATTCCCTTTCCATTGGAATATTCTCATTCACATTCTCCAAGAACACTAAAACCCAATGCTCTCATATCTGACTCCCTATTCATCATATCTATTCTCCCTAATAAAATTGCATCTTTTAGTTTATAGGATTATATAAAGTTTACCTACTTCCAATGATACTCTAAGATGTGTAATATATCCACCCCCC
>JANIIA010069398.1:0-10517 GCA_027478495.1 Erythroxylum alaternifolium
TATAGGATCTATGGAGCAATTACTTAGAAATACATTTTGTGCAACAGCCCTTCCTATCTGATAGAAAAGGATCCCATAGTTTCTTAGCGACCATGCCAATGGGCTATTTTGCCCATCAAAAGTTACTAGCGACCATGCCAACAGGCTGTTTTACCCACTGAAGGTGTGCCAATGGGTTGCGCTTCCCACCGAAGATGCCCAACAGGTTATTTTTTCCACCAAAAGTGCCTAGTGACTATCCAACTGGCTATTTTACCCACCGAAGGTTCCTAACAAACGTGATAACGTGATGTTTTTCCCACTAAAGGTGTGCCAACGGGATTTTTTCCCACCGATTATGCCTAGCGATCATGCGGATGGGCTGTTTTGTCTACCAAAGGTGTGCCTACGGGCTATTTTCCTAACGAAAGTGCCCAAGGGACTGTTTTGCCCACCAAAGATGCCTAGCGATCATGCCAACGGTCTATGTTGCCCACTGAAGGTGTGATAATATGCTTTTTCCCCGTTGAAGGTGCCTAATGATGGTGCCATCAGGTTGTGTTTTATCCATTGAAAGTGTGCCAATGGGCTGTCTTTTGTTCGTTGAAGGTGTGCCAACGAGCTATTTTGCCCACTAAAGATGCTGTGCGACCATGCGACTGCGGAGTTTTTCCCACCAAAGATGTGCCAACAAGCTTTTTTTCGCACCAAAGGCACCTAGCAACTGTGCCAACAGGTTGTTTTGCCTACCGAAGGTGCATAAACAGGCTATTTTTTCCACTGAAGATGCATAATGGACTATTTTGTCCCCCAAAGGTGTATAGCAACCATGCTAATGGGCTATTTTGCCCACTGAATGTGTGCCAACTGGTTGTTTAGCCCACTAAAGATGCCTAACGACCATGCGACTTGGTGTTTTCCCACTGAAGGTGCCTAGAGAACATGTCAATGGGCTATTTCTCCCATCGAAGGTGCCTAGAAACCTTGCCAATGTGCTGTTTTGCCAAGTAAAGGAGTTCCAAAGAAATATTTTTCCTACCGAAGGTGATCCAATGGGTTTTTTTTCCCACCAAAGGTGCCAATAGTTGTTTTTCTCACCGAAGTTGTTTGATGATCGAGCCAATGGGTTGTTTTCCCCACAAAACGTGTGTCAATGGGCTATTTTGCCCTCCCAAGGTGTCCTAGTGATTGTACAAATGGGCTGTTTTCCCTACTGAAGGTGTTCCAATGGGCTATTTTGTCTAAAAAAGTTATGTTAATGGGCTGTTTTGCCCACCGAAGGTTTACTAAAGGGCTATTTTTCCCACCAAAGATGCCGAACGACCGTGCCAATATGCTCTTTTACCTAGCAAAGGAGTGCCAATAGGCTATTTTGCCTATCGAAGTGATCCAATAGTTTGTTTTTCCCACCGAACATGCCAACAGGCTGTTTTTCCCACCGAAGGTGCCCGACGATCGAGTCAATGGGCTGTTTTCCTCACCAAAGGTGTGCCCACGGGCTATTTTGCCCTCTGAAGGGGCGTAGCGACTGTGCCAATGGGCTATTTTCCCTATTAAAGGTGTGCAAATGGGCTATTTTGCCCACTGAAGGTGGCTAGAAAGCATGCCAACATACTATTTTGACCACCAAAGGTGCCTAGTGACCATGCCAACATGCTATTTTTTCCACTGAAGGTGTGCCAACGGACTGTTTCTCCCACCATAGATATGCCAACGGGCTGTTTTCCCACCAAAGGTGTATAGCGACCATGCGAATTGGTTGTTTTTCCCACGGGCAATATCTAGCGAGTGTCGAATGGGCTACTTGGCTCACAAAAGGTATGGCAATGGGCTATTTTGCCCACCGAACCATTTAGCGAACATGCCAACAGGCTAATTTGCCAACCGAAGGTGACTACTAACCATGTCAACGTGGTGTTTTTCCCACCAAAGGTGTGCCAATGGGGTGTTTTTCTCACCGATGGAGCTTAGTGACCGTACCAATGAGCTGTTTTGTTCACCAAAGATGTGCCATCGGGCTATGTTTTATCTACCAAAGGTGTGCCAATGCGTTGTGCTTTGTTCACCGAACCACTAAAGATGTCGTGTTACCACGCGATCGTGAAATTTTTCCTACTGATGAAGTGCCAACGAGCTATTTTTTACTACTGAAGGCACCTAGCAACCATACCAAAGGTATGTTTTGTCTATTGAAGGTGTTCAAAAGGGCTATTTTTCCACCAAACGTGCCAATGGGTTGTTTTCCCCACTAAAGATGTGCCAACGGGCTATTTTGCCCTGCGAACGCAGGTGTGACTGTGCCAATAGGCTATTTTCCCTATTGAAGGTGTGCAAACAGGCTATTTTTTCCTGCCGAAGGCACTTAGCGACCATGCCAACGGGATGTTTTGCCTATTGAAGGTGGGCAAAAGGGTTATTTTTTCCACCAAAGGCGCTCAATGGGTTGTTTTCTCCACCAAAGTTGTGCCAACAGGCTATTTTGCTCTCCAAAGGCACCTAGCGACTCTATCAATAGGCTATTTTCCCTATTGAAGGTGTGTAAACGGGCTATTTTTCTCGCTGAAGGTGCCCAATTAGCTGGTTTGCCCACTAAAAGTGCCTAGAAACCATGCCTACTGGCTATTTGCCCAATCGAAGCTATTCCAATGAGCTATTATACCTACAAAATGTGAGCCAATAGGCAATTTTGCCCACCAAAGGTTGACCAAAGGGTTATTTTTCCTGCAAAAGGTGCCTAGCAAACGTGCAACATGCTATTTTCCCTACCAAAATAGGTTGTGTTTTCCACTGCAGGTGCCTAAGGAGTTGTTTTTCCTACCGAAGATGCTTGACGACCATGCCAACAGGCTGTTTTGGTCACCAAATGTATGCCAACGGGCTATTTTTCCATCGAAAGTGCCTAGCGACTATCCAACGTGTTGTTTTGCATAGCGAAGGTGTGCCAACGGGGTATTTATCCTACTGAGGGTATTCTAATGGGCTGTTTTTCCATCGAAGGTGCCCAAATGACTGTTTTGCCCACCAAAGATGCCTAGCGACCATGCCAACTGGCTGTGTTGCCCACTGAAGGTGTGCCAATGTGTTATTTTTTCCACTAAAGGGGCCTAGCAAACATGTCAATGTGTTGTTTTTCCCACCGAAGGTGTGCCAACAAGCTATGTTTCCCACCGATGCTTCCCAACAGGCTGTTTTCCCACCAAAGGTGCCTAGTGACCATACCAACGGGCTGTCTTGTCCATTGAAGATGTGTCGACGGGCTATTTTGCCTACGAAAAGTGTGATAACAAGCTTTGTTTGGCACTGAAGGCACAAAATGGACAGTTTTTTCCCGCAGAAGGTGCCTAACGACTATGCCAACGAGCTGTTTTGCCCATTGAAGGAGTGCCAACGGGATGTTTTTACCAGCAAATGTGCCCAATGAACTTCTTTTCCCATAGAAGGTGCCTAGCAATCATGGCAACGGGCTATTTTGTCCACTAAAGGTGGCTAGCAACCATGCCAACCTACTGTTTTGACCACCAAAGGTGCCTCGCGATCGTGCCAACGTGCTATTTTTTCCACCAAAGGTGTGCCAACGGGCTAATTTTCCCATCAAAGATGTGCAACGGGTTGTTTTCCTAGTGAAGATGTATAGCAACCATGCCAACAGGATGTTTTTCCCACCGATAGTGTCTAGCGTTTGTCCAATGGGCTACTTTTCCCACAAAGGGTGTGGTTATGGGTTGTCTTACCACCGAAGCCATTTAGCGACCATGCTAATAGGCTAATTTTCCAACTGAAGATGGCTAACGACCATGTCAATGTGGTGTTTTTCCTATCGAAGGTGTGCTAATGGGGTGTTTTCCCACCGATGAAGCCTAGTGATTGTACCAAAGAGCTGTTTTGTTTACCAAAGATGTGCCATCGGGCTATGTTTTATCCACCAAAGGTATGCCAATGCATTGTTTTTTGACCATCAAACCATAAAATATGTCGTGCTATCGTGCCTACTGGCTATTTGCCCGATTGAAGCTATTCCAATGGGCTATTTTGCCCACGAAAGGTGAGCCAATGGGCTATGTTGCCCACCGAAGGCTTACCAAAGGCTATTTTTCCTACCAAAGGTGCCTAGCAAACGTGCTAATGGGACATTTGCCCTACCGAAATAGGTTGTGTTTCCTACCGAAAGTGCCCAATGGGTTGTCTTTCCCACTGAAGGTGCCTGACGACCATGCCAATAGGCTATTTTAGTCACCAAAGGTGTGCCAATGGGCTATTTTTCCCATCGAAGGTGCCTAGTGATTGTCCCAACATGTCATTTTGTGTAGCAAAGGTGTGTTAGTGAGCTATTTTCCTTACAAAAGGTGTTCCAAGGGGCTATTTTTCCCATCAAAGGTGCCCAACGGACCCTTTTGCCCACCGAGTATGTCTAGTGACCATGCCAAGGAGCTTTGTTGCTCATCAAATGTGTGCCAATTGTTGTTTTTCTCACCGAAGGTGCTTAGCAAACGTGCCAATGTGCTGTTTTTCCCATCGAAGGTGTGCTAATGGGCTATCTTTCCCACCTATATTTTCGAACGGGTTGTTTTTCCCACCAAAGGTGCCTAGCAAATAGGCCAATGTGTAATTTTTCCCATCAAAGGTGTGCCAATAGGCTATCTTTCCACAGATGCTTCCCAACATGTTATTTTGCCTAAGAAAAATGCGCTAACGGGCTACGTTTGGCACTGAAGGTGCCCAATGCGCAATTTTTTCCTACTGGAGGTGCCTAAATACCATGCTAACAAGCTGTTTTGCTCACTGAAGGAGTGCTGATGGGTTGTTTTTCCCAACAAATGTGCCTAACGAACTGCTTTTCCCACCGAAGTTGCCTAGGGATCGCACCAATAGGCTTTTTTGCCCACTTAAGGTGCCTACCAACCATGCCAACATGTTGTTTTTCCCACCAAAGGTATGCCAATGAGTAGTTTTTCCCCACCAAAGGTATGCTAACGGGTAGTTTTTCCTACCTAAGGTGCCTATCGACTATGCTAATGGACTATTTTGCCTACCAAGGAAGTTTAGGAACCACGCAAACGGGCTGTTTTTCCTACTGAAGGTATGCGAATGTGTTGTGTTTCCCACCGAAGGTGCCGAACGGGCTATTTTTCCCACTAAAAATGCCTAGTAACTATGCAAACGAGCTAGTTTGCCCACCGAAGGTGCCTAACAATCGTGCCAACGTTCTATTTTTTCCATTGAAAGTGTGCCAATGCCTGTTTTGCCCACAAAAGGTGTGGCAACAGGCTATTTTGCCCACCGAAGATGCCTAATGACCATATCAATATGGTGTTTTTACAAACGAAGGTGTGCCAATGGGGTCTTTTCCCTACCAATGGTGCCTAGTGACCGTTACAATGAATGTTTTGCCCACCGAAGGTGTCCCAACAAGCTATGTTTTATTCTCTAAAGGTGTGCCAATGGGCTATGTTTTGTTCACTGAAGGTGTGTCATGGGCTATTCTGCCCACTGAAGATGTGTGACCATGGGTTTTTTCCCACCAAAGATTTGCCAATGAGCTTTTTTTGTACCAAAGGCACCTAGCAACCGTGCCAACAAGTTGTTTTACTGACCGAAGGCCTGCAAACGGACTGTTTTTTCGACCGAAGATGCCCAAAGGGCTGTTTTACACACCTAAGCTGCATAGCAACCGTGCCAATGGGCTGTTTAGCCTACTGAAGATGCCTAATGACCACACGACAGTGGTGTTTTCCCACAGAAGGTGCCTAGAGAACATGTTAGTGGGTTATTTTTACCATCGAAGGTGCCTAGCAACCTTGTCAACGTTCTGTTTTGCCTAGCAAAAGAGTGCCAAAGGAATATTTTTCCTACCGACGGTGATCCAATGGGTTGTTTTCCCATTGAACGTGCCAATAGCTATTTTTCCCACCGAAGGTGCTTGACGACAGAGCCAATGGGTTGTTTTCCCCACCAAAGGTGAGCCAATGGGCTATTTTGCCCTCCTAATTTGTCCTAGTGACTGTGCAAATGAGTTGTTTTCCTACCAAAGATGCCCAATGAGCTATTTTGCTAAATGAAGGTGCCTAGCGACCATGTCTACTGGCTATTTGCTCAATTAAAGGTGTTCCTACGGGCTGTTTTGCCCACGAAAGTTGTGCCAAGCTGCTGTTTTGCCCACCGAAGGTTTACCAGAAGGCTTTTTTCCCACCAAAGGTGCCTAGCAAAGGAGTGCCAACAGGCTACTTTGCCTACCGAAGGTAAGCCAATCTGTTGCTTTTACCACCGAATGTGCCAACAGGCTGTTTTTCCTACCAAAAGCACCTGACAATCATGCCAATGGGCTATTTTTCTCACCAAAGTTGTACCAACGGGCTATTTTACCCATCGAAGGTGCCTAGCGACAGTGCCAATAGGCTGTTTTCCTAACAAAAAATGTGCAAACGGGTTGTTTTTGCCACTGAAGGTGCCCAATGAGCTGTTTTGCCCACTGAAGGTGCCTAGCGATCGTGTCTACTTACTATTTGCCCAATAGAAGGTGTTCAAACGTGCTATTTTGCCTACAAAAGTTGTGCCAATGGACTGTTTTGCCCACCGAAGGTTTACCAAAGGGCTATTTCTCTCATCAAAGGTGCCTAGCGAACTAGCCAACCGGCTATTTTCCCCATCGAAGGTGTGCCAACAGGTTGTGTTTCCTACCGAAGGTGCCTAGCAGGCTGCTTTTCCTGCTAAAGATGCCTGACGACTATGCCAATGGGCTATTTTGGCCACTTAAGGCGTGCCAACGGGCTATTTTACCCACCGAAGATGCCTAGCGACTGTGTCAATAGGCTATTTTTCCTACCAAAGGCGCCTAACGAACATGCCATCGAGCTATTTTTCCCATCGAAGGCGCCTAACGATTGTCCTAACGTGTTGTTTTGAGTGGCAAAGGTGTGCCAACGGGCTATTTTTCCTATCGAAGTTGTTCCAACGGGCTGTTTTTCCCACGAAAGATGCGCAACAAACTATTTTGCCTAACGAAGATGCCTAGCAACCATCCCAACGGGTTATGTTGCCCACCGAAGGTGTGCCAATATGCTGTTTTTCGTATCGAAGGTACCTAACAAACATTCCAACGTGCTGTTTTTCCAACCAAAGGTGTGCCAATGGGTTATGTTTCCCACCGATGCTTGCCAACGGGCTGTTTTTCCCACCAAAGGTACCTAGTGACTGTGCCAGTAGGCTGTCTTGTCCATCGAAGATGTGCCAACGAAATGATTTGCCTATGAAAAATGTGCTGACGGGTTGTGTTTGGCAGTGAAGGTGCCCAATTGGCATTTTTTTTCCTACTAAAAGTGCCTAACGACCTTATCAACGGGCGTTTTGCCCACTGAGGGAGTGCCAACAGGTTGTTTTTCCCAAGAAATATACCCAATGAATTGCTTTTCCCATCGAAGTTGCCTAGCACTCTGGTTAAGGAGTTATGCCCACTGAAGGTGCCTAGCAACCATGCCAATATGTTGTTTTTCCCAACAAAGGTGTGCGAATGGGTAGTTTTTCCCAACAAAGGTACCTAGCGACCATGCCAATGTGCTGTTTTGCCCATCAAAGGTGCCTAGCAACTGAGCGAACGGGTTGTTTTACCCACTAAATGTTTGCCAACGGGTTGTGTTTCCTACCAAAGGTGCCTAATAAGCTATTTTCCCCACCAAAAGAGCCTGGAGATCGTGCCAACGGGCTATTTTGCCCACTGAAGGTGCCTAGCAACTATGCCAATTTTTGGTTTTTCCCACTGAAGTTTTTCCAATGGGTTGTTCTTGCCAACGAAGGTGCCTAGCGACATGCTAATGGGATATTTTTCCCACAGAGGGTGCCTAGCAACAAACCAATGGGATGTTTTACCAATCGAAGGTGTGACAATAAGTGGTTTTTTACACCAAAGTTCCTTAGCGACCATGCCAATACGTCAAAGGTTCCTGGCGACCATGCCAATGGGCTGTTTTACCCACTAAAGTGTGCCAACAGGTTGTGTTTCCTACCGAAGGTGCCCAACAGGCTGTTTTCTCCACCAAAAATGCCTGGCGACCATCCAACGGGCTATTTTGCCTATCAAAGGCACCTAATGAGCATGTAACGTGATGTTTTTCCCACCAAAATTGTGCCAACGGGATGTTTTCCCCAACGATTGTGCCTAGTGACCATGGCCACGGGCTGTTTTGTCCACCGAAGGTGTTCCAACAGTCTGTTTTCCTAACGAAGGAGCCCAACGGACTGTTTTGCCCACAAAAGATGCCTAACGACCATTCCAACGGTCTATGTTACCCACTGAAGGTGTGTTATTGTGCTGCTTTCCCCGCTGAAGGTGCCTAATGATTGTGCCAATGGACTGTGTTTTATCCACTGAACGTGTGCCAATGGGCTGTCTTTTGTCCACTGAAGGAGTGCCAATGGGCTATTTTGCCCACTAAAGATGTCGTACGACTGTGCAACCGTGGGGTTTTTCCTACCAAAGATGAGCCAATGAGCTTTTTTTCTCACCTAAGGCACCTAGCGATTGTGCCAACGAGTTGTTTTGCCTACTGAAGGTGTATAAACAGGTTGTTTTTCCATCGAAGATGCCCAATAGACTATTTTGGCCACCAAAGGTGTATAACAACCGTGGTGGGCTTTTTTGCCCATTAAATATATGCCAACTGGTTGTTTAGCCCACTAAAGATGCCTAATGACCATGTGACTGTGGTGTTTTCCTACTGAAGGTGCCTAGAGAACATGTCAATGGGCTATTTCTCCAATTGAAGGTGCCTAGAAACGTTGCCAATGTACTGTTTTGCCTAGCAAAGGAGTGACTAAGAAATATTTTTCCTACCGAAGGTGATACAATGGGTTGTTTCTCCCACCGAAGGTGCCAACAACTGTTTTTCTCACCGAAGGAGCTTGACGATCGAGCCAATGGGTTGTTTTCCTCACCAAAGGTATGCCAATGGGCAATTTTGCCACCAAAGATGTCCTAGTGACTGTGCAAATGGGATGTTTTCCCTACCAAAGGTGTGGAAACTTGCAGTTTTTCCCACCAAAGGTGCCCAATGAACTGTTTTGCCCAACAAAGGTGTATAGCAATCTTGTCTACTGGCTATTTGCCCGATCGAAGATGTTCTTATTGGTTGTTTTGCCCATAAAAGTTGTGCCAAGCGGCTGTTTTACCATTGAAGGTTTACCAAAGGGCTATTTTTCCCACCAAAGATGCCCAGCAAAGGAGTGCCAATGGGCTATTTTACCTATCAAAGGTGAGCCAACAGGTTGTTTTTACCACCGAACATGCCAACAGGCTATTTTTCCCAACAAAGGCGCCTGACGATCATGCCAATGGCTAGTTTTCCCCATCAAAGTTGTCCCAACGGACTATTTTGCCTACTAAAGGTGCTTAGCAACTTTGCCAATGGGCTGTTTTCCCTATAAAAGGTGTGCAAACGGGCTGTTTTTGCCACTGAAGGTGCCCAATAAGCTGTTTTGCTCACTGAAGGTGCCTAACGACCGTGTCTACTGGCTATTTTCCCGATCAAAGATATTCTAACAAGCTATTTTGCCCGTAAAAGTTGTGCCAACGGGCTATTTTACCTACCGAAGGTTTTCCAAAGGGTTATTTTTCTCGCCAAAGGCGCCTAGTGAATGAGCCAACGGGCTATTTGCCCCATCGAAGGTGTACCAATAGGTTGTGTTTCCCACTGAAGGTGTCTAACGGGCTGTATTTCCTGCCGAAGGTGCCTTGCGGCTATGCCAACGGGCTATTTTCGCCACCTAAGGTGTGCCAATGCGCTATTTTACCTATCAAAGCTACCTAACAACTATGTCAATAGGCTATTTTCCCTTCGAAGATGCTTAGCGAACATGCCAACGAGCTATTTTTCCTATCGAAGGTGCCTAGCGACTATCCCAACGTGTTATTTTGAGTGGCAAAGGTGTGCCAACGGGCTATTTTTCCTACCAAAGGTGTTCTAACGGGCTGTTTTTCCAATCGAAGATGGCCAACGGACTGTTTTACCCACCGAAGATTTTTAGCAACCATCCCAACAAGTTGTGTTGCCCACCGAAGGTGTGCCAATGTGCTATTTTTCCCACCAAAGGTGCCTAACAAACATTCCAATGAGCAGTTTTTCCCACCAAAGGTGTGCCAATGGGCTATGTTTCCCACCGATGCTTCCCAACAGGCTATTTTGCCCACTTAAGGTTTGTCGACAGGCTGTGTTTCCCACCAAAGGTGCCCAATAGACTGTTTTTTCCATCGAAAGTGCCTGGCGATTATGCCAATGGACTATTTTACCTGCCAAAGGTGCCTGGCGACTATACCAGTTTGTGGTTTTTCCCACTGAAGTTTTGCCAACGGATTGTTCTTGCCAATGAAGGTGCCTAGCGACCATGCAAACAGGCTATTTTTTCCCACTTAAGGTGCTTAGCAATAGTCCAACGAGTTGTTTTGCCCACCAAAAGTGTGGCAACGGGCTTTAGTGGGCAACGAGCTATTTTTCCAACCGAAGGTATAACAACGAGCTATTTTTTGCACTGAAGTTTCTTAGAGATCGTGC
>JANIIA010069439.1:0-10515 GCA_027478495.1 Erythroxylum alaternifolium
GCTTTCTGAGATGTCTGGCAAAATGATAGTTAACAAACCCCTTTATGTTGCTCATGCACAAAAGAAGGAAGAAAGAAGAGCAAGGCTGCAGGTGATTTCTTTTGATCTTTTTCTGCATGTTTTTATTTGTGTATTTTGGAATATCAGAGGTTTTTAATCAAGAGCCTTAAAGAACCAATGGAGAAAGATTCTTCTTTTCTATCATTTTTTACGTTCTTATATAGATGTATACCTCTTAACAGCTCTGCCAAATTTCAACAACATAAAGTGGGAGAGAAAAAGAGAGGGGGACAAAAAGTTTAAAGTTGAAACTTATGCAGAGAATTTTTTTTTTGGCCTCTTATTTACAGGCACAATTTTCCCAATTGCGTCCCGCAATAACACCTGCAGTTGGCCCTCGAATGCCTATATACCCCCCGGCTGCTCCAGGCCTGGGACAACAACTCTTCTATGGCCAAGGCCCTCCTGCTATGATTCCTCCCCAAGTGAGAACTACTTCTAAATACCATAATTTCCCATGGTTGTTACATTGTTTTCAGATTATTTGGCAGTTCTATTGTCCTGATTGCGCCAGTACCAATGTCTCAAATATTGTTTATTTACTCATTTTTAAGCTTGTAGAACTAATTCTATCGATGTTATTTTCACACAAGTTGTTCTTTTATAAATGGGAGTTCATCTAAGCTGCAGTTTGATGCCTATACAATACTGCTATTCGAATTCTTTAGATAACACTGATTTTGAACTTTTAGCAAGACGTTAGTTTTCAAGTTTTGCAATGGTCTGATAGCTATGGTCCTTTCTTGAAACATGGCAGCCTGGGTTTGGATATCAGCAGCAACTAGTTCCTGGAATGAGACCAAGCTTTTTTGTTCCAATGGTGCAACCAGGTCAGCACACTCAGCGTCCAGGAGGCAGACGGCCTACTGGAGGGCCAGTGCAGCAAACTCAGCAACCTCTCCAAGCGGTTCACCAACAGGTGAGTGGTTACCTGGATTCAATGCTTTTTCGCCTTCAAATGTTACACCACTTCGGTCTTGTAATATATTTCTTTCTGTTGTCTTGAACCTCTGTACTACAGATGTTTCCTAGGGGACGTGGTTATCGCTATCCTCCCAGTCGCAACATTCCAGAAGCTCCGATGGGTGGTGTTCCTGGAGGCATAGTTCCTCTTCCTTATGATATGAGTGGATTGCCATTTAGAGATGCTGCATATTCACAACCAGTGCAAACTGGGGCTTTAGCCACTGCCCTGGCTAATGCAACACCTGAACAGCAGAGAACGGTAAATTTATGCTAAAGTCTAGTAGATTATAAGTGACGTCTATTTGGGCGTCTATACATTATTACTTTATTGATCGTAATGCTCTTCTAGTTCTTATCTGTTTTTGCATACCTACTTAATATTACACTGTCTTGCATTGACCTGTGGATATTTCAACGGCTGCAGTTACTTGGGGAAAATTTGTATCCACTCGTAGATCAGTTGGAGCATGAAAATGCTGCTAAGGTGACCGGCATGCTCCTAGAGATGGACCAGACTGAGGTGCTGCACTTGCTGGAATCTCCGGAAGCCTTGAAAGCCAAAGTTGCCGAGGCCATGGAGGTCTTGAGAAATGTGCAACAGCAGAAGCAGCAGGTTAATAGTCCAACTGATCGGATGGGCTCACTGTCACTAAATGACAACCATGTTTCTTAAGCTTGAGCGTTGGCCCTTTTGAGCAAACATTCTAGAGTGAGTGAAATATTAATAAGATTTTGGTGCAACTCCAAGCCATTTTGGTGCAAGGTGATTTGTTATAGTAAGTTGTTAGGTTGACATTCGTTCTTCATTTTCTGTCATGGCTTTATTACTGGCAGTGGCGTTGCTGGCCATTCTTCAATTTTGTACTTGCTAAGTCCTCTTTATGGCTCTAAAATAAATTAACGGAAACTTTGACCTATTCGTCATTAGTTAGTTATTCTGACTAGTTTAGATTTGGTCTTACCATTTGCTGTTATGACATGTTTTAGATTATCCATATGCTGCATGCATCTTTCGGTGGGCTTTGGTTACATCAGTTGCTATAAAAGCATAAACACTCGGAGCAGATAGTATTCTAATTATGACAGCTGAGTCTACGAAATAACCATGGTCTAACTAGGCCAACTCTTGAGGGCCATGTGTCGGTAGATCCCCTAGAAGTGGCATAAACTAGGACGAGACTGATTCCAAGTTGCACATAATGCAGCTGTCTGGTTAATTGACCGAAGTGGGAATGACAAATTTCAAGCGTTGAGGTGAGGCGCAACTGTGTTTTGGTTATGTGATGGGCCAAGCTTAAATTTTTTAATGGGTAAAATCTGACTTGAAACTTGAAGTTTGAGCCTGACCCAAAATTGAGATTTCCCAAGTTGAGCCTGCAAGTTGATGTTCTTCTTTGGAGAATGGTGCAGAGAATCTATAATCTAATGAGTCTCTGGCTGACCAACATCAAATGCCATCTTTGCATTTACTTTTAGCTGAATCAATTATAGACACTTCAGTCAAATCAGTTCTCCAAGCCACTGATATGATTTGAGAGGTTTTGGGCGTGGGGGGTCAATAAACTTGTATCATGTCCTTATTGTCAACACTTCATTATATACGGCAAGACCCCCTCTGCTTTACCTTAAAAGCCGTAAAAAAGTTTGGTTCATGACAAGGCAGTCTTTTATGTTCCGTTCGTTACCACTCACTACAGTTTATCATTACCTCGTTCAATAATTTATACAAATGGTATACTAAATGTTTTCCTTTTATCATTTAGTTGGTGGTTGAATCGAATCCTAAACCACTGATACAAAATTTAATTGCCCTCAACAGTGTGGACTAATAAATATGTCAGGGACAACCACTGCCCCCGTTCATGTCAGTTACAGCTTTAGAAGTCAACAACTCACAAGCCATCACAGTTTAGGGCCTCTAGTCACATGATGTTCATGATGGTATGAACAACTAGATGACAAAATGACGGGAAAAGAAGAAATCCAACTTGTCTCAAATGTTTGAAATTTCTGTAAGGACTGCTTCTTCTGATCTAACTAATTGAAGAGAAACAGTAGGGTGGGGGGAGTCCACATGCACTGCATTGCATTGATCAGCATATTCTAGGTCCGAATGCGGTGCATGTCTTGTAGTTCCCATGATCTTTCTATGAACCAAACAGTAGCTGCCCGTAAGGGAAAGTTTTCTCAAGTTTAGCATATTACATTCAGCCCAAGTTTACTAACAATGTTGTACCTTCAATCAAAATTTAAACGACCTCTAATATTTAAAGATTTTTAAAAGAACTATTTGGGTCACCCATCAAAAGCTTTTGATTATCAACCCCACTGAAATAAAAGCACATGCCTGATGGGTGCTCAGAACAATGACTGTACTGTTCCAAATTGTCCGGGAACCACTGGTATAGTGTGTCATCCCATGTAAAATTAACATATGAGGCTTAGATGGGGGCCCCATTTTATATCATTGTTGGGGCTAAGAGGGTCCCTCTTGGACATAAAGGATAAACTCAGACAGGGATGCATATGTTAGTTGATTGGTGACAAGAGCTGCCTTGAGGTTGTAAAAAATCAAGCAAGGGTCGTCGGTTTTGTTATTGTAAGGCTTTCTTACGGGGACAATGGAACGGAGTTTGATAAAAATGGCAAGTACGGGACCACTAACACGAGACCAGTTGAAAGGTACAAAGAGTTCAAGTTAATAGCAATGATTCGTTAAGATGGTTACTTGGACGAAAGTGTCTGAAAGAAGTGTTAAAATATAATGCAAGTGAGTTCCATTTTTGGGAGAAGGATATTTTTGACAGGAAGATTCTCCATAAACTTTGGTCTACTTTCCAATTTTCATGACAAAATCTTCTGCTTATATATTATTCTCATACCAAAACAAGTAAACGAGGCTTTCCACAGATACTTGCACCCAAATGAAGGAATAAGAAGAATAATCCTCTTTATAGGTGGCTTGTGATTGACGCCAATTTGTTAATTATCATTTTAAAATAATCCAGCACATGTGAAGATCGAGGTCCATGCAAGTCTGATACCTGGAACTGCATAGTCGCAGAAACACACACAACATTATTATAACGTATGAGTAGGTCTGAACTGTGCAAGTTGCACCAAACGAAACTAACCACCTACCAATCCCGTGGTCAGCAAAACACTGACCATGAACTTTTTGCTTTTCCTTTCATCAGAAAAAACGCTTCATAGAGTATATTAAAGCAACTTCTGGAGGTCCTCGCCTCGTCTGACCGGTAATCTCGGACACTTAATTTTCTTGTTCGGAATATATATGAGCTGTTTTTTTGGAGTTGGACTGTTGTTCATTGACATATGTTTCGAGAGACCAACAAATACGCCGACTGACTAACTAACTATGCCAGTCATTTTACTGTAGAAGATATGTACTTTTATCATTCACTGATTAAGTGCTACCTTATCTTACTAGAAAATTTGTCGAAAATTTATTTCCCTAAACTAATTATATAATTTTACCGTTCGGCTTTTCTTTTATTTTTTGAAAAGCAACGTCTCAGAGGTAGATTGCCAATTGATTGGGATAAAACTCTGACAGAGGTCGAGAGTTTTAATTATCTCCACTAAACCACAAAACATGTTTGTTCTTATTTTATTTTTAATTATAAGCAGCGTCTCAAAGATGGATACTCAAAGATTGAAACCTGCAGTGTTACTGTGTATTTGTGCAGATTTTCTGAATCTCTTCGATAGGTTGTTTGCTCAGACCATACTGTATTGAATGCTCAACCAATCTCGTCTCGTCCACCTTATTAATGAATACGGTAGTTGTTCTGAAGATTCTAATCCCATTTGGCGTCTAGTGGGAAGCAATTCTGTGGGATGTATGAGCATATCAGTAACTGATAAGTGACGAGAGATCCTTTAGTTTTCTTCTTCTAAAACAAATCTTCCGAAGTTATAGGAGAAATTTGAGATGAAGCATATGACCATCTTTGATTTATCGTAATTAATATATTCTGAATCTTAAGCCTCGCGTGAGATAATATATTGACAATCTATTAATTTTATTTTATTAAAAAATTCAGTTAAATCATTTTTATTCATCTAATCTGATCTAAAAAAGTTTAATATTACGCATATGTAATACGGTACGACAAACCTATAAAATTTGTTTATTATCATCATCGTCAATACTTAATTAAATCATTTTTGTTATATAATAAAATTTGAATCTCAATTTTCAGTACATATCTTTTTTTTAGTCACTAATAATGGTAGGAATGATTCAAGAAAAATATGAGATTGAAGGTTAAGCGGCATATTTTCTTATTTATAATATATGTTTGGGAATTAAATTAACAATTAAAAATTAGATGATGTACAAATCACGCCTCTCTCTCCTTCCAACCTCATTTAAATTAATCCCCACCCTTCTTTTGGTCTTCTTGAAATTGATTGATTGATGGGAAAATGGAGATCTTCAAAAGATATTCAAACGCTTAACCACTTAATAATTCTGGGAAACTAATACACGGTACTAGAAGCAGGTGCCCCATATTCTTTAATCAATGTTACTTCGTCACAAGTACATAAATAGGCGCATATAAATTCATTTTGTCTGTGTTATTATTTACGGAATTTCTTCTGTGTTACTGTTCACAGATTTTATCTGTGTTATTGTTTACAATTTATCTTCTGCCCTATTTACGACCCTTCAGAAAATGGGAAGCAAAATTGAGTAATTTACATTTAAAATAATATATAATAAATTTATTTTATAATTTAAATTAACTAAAATTAAATTTATTAATTTCACAAATATGAGCCTTAGAATAATTAATAAAATTTTTCTTTTATTTTCGTAAGATCACAAATTTAAGTTACATAATTAACTTTTTTATAAAAATTTACATAAATTATAGACTTTGGTAGACCTCTCAAAGTGGAAATTATTGAGACCCATGTTGAGACATGGTTTTCCACTTGAGGAAAGCCCCTTGGCCAAATATGCATCATAGTCCCACTTCCATTGTCAGAAAGGTTTTCTTTTTTCTTTTTCCGAAATTTTGGTGTTCCCAAAATTACCCCATCCGTCGATTTTCGAAAATATACTGATTAGATTGTTTGATTGATGCGCACAATATACCGTCCTCTAGTTACGCCTAACAAGTTTAATATCACAGGTTGATTAAATAAAAACTATATCACACATTCATTATGTGTTACTTTTTTATAATTCAAATAAATTGGATTAAGCACATTAGTTTAGACAATAGATTATATTAAATTTTATTCATTTTTTTTATTTGTAATACAAGGGACCAATTCAATAATCATGCAAACAGTTATAATTTCTTCCGTTGTAAAAAGTGTAAGATTTATAGTGTAACGAATTGAATTAATCAACAAGGCTTCGTGTAAAGATTTTAATTACTTATTAATTTTTTTGTAAAATTGAAGAAAGAAAATTACGTTTCTAATGAATGATAAATAGAAAATTTTATAAATATGCTATGCTTTTTAATTCAAAAGAAGAGTAACGAACACCTTATTGCTCACCTGGAGACTTATGCATAATAAACAATCTCTTTGGTCTAACTAGATTCATAAATACTATATTAAGAATAGAAGTACTTGGACCATTGATTATGCACATTTTCCCTCAAACGCCCTAAAAGTCATTCTCGGAATGAATGAGGGATAGATTCAAGATTGGGTTTATAGCACTAATAGTAAATGAAAATTTTTATTAGCTTCTGTTATGATAATTGGCTTTCAATAGGTCAACTGATAAATGTCAATGAAACTACAACCCTCACATCTTTCACCCAACTAAATGCTTCTGTTGCAATGGCCTTAATTGACAAGGAAGTTTTCCAACACTCATCACTGTCCAAATCTCTCATAAATGAAATAGGTCAGACTCGTGTCAAGCTAGATGATGATAAATATATTTGAAGGAATGCTAGTGATGATATATTCTCCAACTCATCATGTAAGAAGCTATTCTTCAAAGATCTTCCAAATTAGGTACCTTAGGCTAAACTAATATGAGCCAGTTATCTCAAGCCTTGAGTTGCCATCACCTTTTAGATTGCAATGAAAGATAAGTTGGAAACAATTGATAAAATTACTAACACTTGCAGCTTACCAACTAGTGTTTACTATGTCAACTAGTGTAATCTCTAAGTCTCTTTTGTAGTCCTTGAATGTCACTCACCTGTGGTGACTATGAGCATTGTATTTTGAATGTACATTTGTTTTTGAACAAATAGATATCAGAAAAATTAATTCATTATCTTATATTAGTAATTGTAGCTCATAAGTGTTATATACAAGCTCAGTCCAGTAACCAATTAATAGAATAAATACTACACAACTAAATCTTTTATACGTGGAAAGAATAAATATATTAGTATATATTTATTTGTTCATCTCTCCCTCAAGTTATAGCTTGATGTATATCACGCGAGTCCAACTTGGAAAGAAACTGCTGAAACAGAGGAGCAACTAAAGATTTTGTAAACAAATCTACAACCTAAAATCTGGAAGGAAGATGACATAGAATAATCAACCCCTGTTTGTATTCTTCACAGACAAGATGACAACCAATTTCCAAATGTTTAGTGCATTCATGAAAAACATGATTTGAAGTGATATGGATGGCAACTTGATCATCACCCTATAAAGAGATTGATAATGAAACCAAAATTTGGAAACCTTGCAACAAATAAAGAACCTACTGGAACTCACAAATTGTGGCACCCATGCTTCAATATTCTGCTTCTTCCAAGGAACAAGAAATAGTAGTTTGCTTCTTAGTTTTCCATGAGATTGAGGAACCACCAAGAAAAATTCATAAACCAGTGAGAGAACGTCTAATATCAAGACATGAGGCCCAATCAGTATCACAAAAAGCTTCAACTTCAAAAGAGTTGAGGGAAGAGGAAAACAACCCCTTTGAAGGAGAACCTTTAATATAACGTAATACATGAACAGCTACATCCCAATGAGATGATCAAGGAGCTTGAACAAACTTACTAAATTGTTGAACTGTAAGGAGAGATCTGGACGAGAAAATTGCAAATACAATAATCTACCCACTAAACGTCTGTAGCATTTGGGATCAACTAATAATTCAATACTGTCGGCGCTAAATTTATACTTGTTTAGTAACGGTGTGGTTGCAGACTTGGAACTCAGTAAACCGACATCATCGAGAATGTCCAAACCATATTTGCATTGATTGACAAAAATCCCTTCCGTAAATCTGGCTATCTCCAATCTTAAAAAATATTTGGCATGATCGAGATCCCTGATAGTAAATTGATCATACAAAAATTGTTTCACCTTTTGTATCTCTAATTCAAAAGAGCCTGTGAGAAGAACATCATCAACATATACAATTAAGCTGAGGAAATAAGAATTGGTTTTCTTGATAAACAAATAATGATCATTGGAAGATTGGATGAACCCAATAGTTTGCAATTTTGTCGTTAGCTCATGATTCCATTACTGTGATGCTTGTTTTAGGCAATATAAGGATCAAAGCAATTTAAAAACTTGATGTTTCTGAGCTTTAACATACCCTTTAGAAGGAACCATGTACACTTCTTCATTTAGAGATCTATGAATATAGGCATTATTGCTATCTAGTTGATGAACTAGCCATGAGTGAGCTGCTACAATTACCAATAACAATCGAACAATGACTACCTTTGCAACTGGTAAGAAGTTGTCAACAAAATTAACTCCTTCAATCTAATTAAAGCCCTTAGCTACTAATCTAGCTTTGTATCTATCAATTGTGCCATCTGGTTTGAGTTCTATTTTATATACCCATTTTAAACCAATGGCCTTTTTACCTGGTGGTAATTTTGTTAACTCCTATGTCCTGTTGTCCTTAAGTGCCTTTAACTTAACATTTATGGCATCTATCCATTCTTATTTTAGTATAGCTTGATTAAAAGAAAATGGCCCTTGAAGAATAGATATTGCAGCTAAAAATGATATGTATGATGTAGAAAAAGCAGGTGAGTGATGATAAGGAAATGTGTTTGGTGTGAGGCCGTTGCAGGTAACGGATAAAGGGACAGAATGAACAATATACATTAATAAATTTATTCTTTTCACCTATAAAAAAGTTAGTCGTGTAGTAGTTATTTTGTTTGCGACAGACGTTGTTTTCCATTTCATGAATCTTTCCACTTCTTGCTGAATCAAGCTAGACACATTCATCGGCTAGCCATTTGTACTGTTATGAATTGACTCTGTATGCATCCCTTTTGTTTTACCTATTTCTACCATACTTGCCAAATTTTTCTTTGACGTTTTTTGTTTATGCTCTTTTAACTCCTTATACCGGTTTGGATAGCCAAGGATTTTGAAACAACTATCTTTAGTATGTCCTATCATTTTAGAAAAATTACACTTTAATTTAGACCTGTCTACTGTATCCCTCCATTTATAATTCACTTTCCCTCTTTTATCTATCTTGTTCATTTGTCTTCTCACAAACATGGCACTGTTATTGTTGGGTTCAATTATGGCCATATGAATTTCCTTTTGTCTCTCAACTGTCAAAATTATTGAATATGCTTTGTCAATACTTAGTAATGGATCCATCATAAAAACTTGATTCTTAACCTGGTCGTAACTTTCATTTAATCCTATAAGAAATTATATCAACTTATGCCTTGAATTTATCTCCTCCATTTTCTTTCTAGCTCTGCACGTACATTGATTACATCGACACTTTGGCACCGGTAATAAACAATTTAACTCATCCCAGAGCTTCTTCAATCTTGTAAAATATCTAACAACAGACATATTTCCTTGTGTGATTATACTGATTTCTCTGTAACTGATATAAAAGAGGATCATTACACTCTCCATATCTCTTCTCTAAGTCCTTCCAAAGCTCAAAAGCATTTGAGGCATACAAATAAGCATCAACGATATCTTTAAAAATCAAATTTAGTATCCATGATGTAACCATACTATCAACTCTACACCATGAATCGTAAACTAGCAAATTTTCCTTTGGTGTTTTGTATCTGTAACGCCCCAAAATCTCAATTTCATGAATATTACTTTTTGGGTGTAAATAGTGTATCCCGAAGTGAATAGTGATACCAAGGACTCAAACTACATTTTATTTTATTTTGCATAGGATAATATTATTCAATGATAGCCTAAGGATCAAATTAGAGTACAAAACGAGTTCGTTTTAAAGGTTTGACCAAGAATTGACCAGTGGTCATAGTTTGACCTGAAAAAGGGTGAAAGTCAAATTCGAAAATATTAATGGAAATTATAACACTCTACTACCATAGAGCATATGCCCGAACATCCAGAGGACATTCAAGAACATACCCTATGAAAATGACATGTTAAAGCAATTACATCAACTTCTTATGGCATCATACAAAACATAAGTATTTCTAAAGATCAAAACTCCTCATTTCATTCACAAAATGAAACTTACTTACATTGTCATTACATTTC
>JANIIA010069480.1:0-10512 GCA_027478495.1 Erythroxylum alaternifolium
TTTTAATTGACAGCCAAACAGTCAACTGACTTTTTAAAAAAGCTCTTCTCAGAAAAGCTCTATTGACAAAAGCTCTATTGACAAAAGCTCTACTGATATAAGCTCAACCAAACAGGCACTAAGTTAGATCTATTTACTTTAAGTATTCCTAACTATGGCTGATTCTTATGTCCTTATGTTTCAACCCAAGAATGCTTCAAATTTACTCCACAATAATTTAAATCAAGGTCAATCTTAATCTATCATAAATCCATCCAATTTTTTTTTGTCCATTTCTATACCAGTCAACTCCAATATTTTCCACCTATCATTTAACTTTAATACTTGTCATTCAGAGTTGGGTTCCTAATTCACCTTTTTAGCGAAAATAAAATTTTACATTCACCCGAAAACATCATTCACACAAAATGAAATTTTATAAAAATGTGAAAAGAAAAGTTTAGGGTTTTACATTCGAATTGGAGATGAAAAAGTAAAATTTGGCATGAATAAGGTATTGAAGAATTTGAAGGAGGGTAGCTCATTCATGAGAATTGATAAAGTTGAATCTTCAAAGGAGCGAGAAGAAGAAGAATAGAATATAGAAAAGATTAAGTTTGAAGCATATAAGGAAGTCTCTGTTCTAAAAGCTAAAGAAGAAGAGAATGAAGAACAAAGGATACAAGACATAGAGGTTGAAGAAGATACAAAAGTCTCTATTTGTGAAGTGAAAGAAGAAAAGGAGACAGGATTGACTGAGGAAGAACAAGAACAACTCACCCTCTTCGAGGACAAACTGTTGGATTAAATAGAAGATTTAGGGAGTTTTGTTATTCCCTATTTTATTGACAGTTTATTAGTAAAAAAGAAGTTACTGAACTTAATTAGTTTTCTTAATTTTGTTAATATTGTCCTTTTGAGTATCTTCCAACATGTAGCTTATTTACAAGATACGAAGCTAAAATTGGGCAATAAGACTAGAAGCAAGCCACTCATAATTGATCTCGACTGAGTTTCGAAGGATGTAAGGTCAAGCTAATGACCATAACTTGGCACATTTGATATTTAGATTGAAATTGTTGTGTAGTTAGATTTTTTTCAAATTCAAAAAATAAGTTTTTAATGATGTGGAATGATTTGGATTGCTAACTCTCTTATTTCCTTTAAAAGCAATTTTAAGATAGGGCAGCAATCTTGGGCGTCAAATGCAATTGGTTTCAAACTGTAGCGTCATCACCAGCTCAATTGCCATGACGGGTCTTTATGCTCTAACCCTTTTCTTTTCGTTTCTATCTTTATTTTATTCGTATGTTTTCGTATTATTTTATTTTAATTCCCACCTTGTATGTTATTTGTCCTTCTCACATTGAGGACAATGTGTTGTCCAAATGTATGGACGGTCACATTATGTGAATTATATGTTTTATTTTGAATGTGAATTTTGCATATTATATGTTAGTTTTGTTTAGGTTTGCGTGATGTGACTCATGTGAATGTGTCAATGACTATGACTTAACATAATCATTTTAGCTTGAACATAGTCTTTTAGATTACTAAGGTTTATTAGCTTGTGAAATTAGTGTCCTAGGTTACTTTGGTTAAATATGCATGTTAACTAGCATATGATGTTAGTTCATTCACCCTAAAAATTTGACACATTCATGAATAATTTTAGGCCAATCGAATAACTAGCATCATTAGTATCCTTTTATGGGAATGATTAGCTAAAGAAATGAGGTATGCAAAAATACAAAACAAAAATAAAAATTAAAAAGTGCATGCTTTTATTTAATAAATAACTATTCTTCTGGCCCTTTTTGAAACAAATCAGGTTATAAATAGAGCTAGTGATCAGTTGAGAATGTGATCTAGCTAAGTAACCAGGGGACATTCATCACAAATGTTTACTTTCAAGTCAAAAGGATATAAAGACATTCCAACCAAGCCACTTAATAAAAGCATGACCTAGTTGAGTAACTTGGGGACATTCATCACAAATATTTGCCTTCATGTCAAAAGGCTAGGTTCATATTAATAAAAATTGACAAAAATAGTGCGTTGTTTGATAAATCCTACTGATCTTTGTGAATAACATGACTTCTCAGAAAAGTTACTTAAGGATAGTTAAAATTTTGATTGACTAACTAATTATCAATGTGCGTGTGTGAGTGATAAGAGTGAATGAATTTGACATCAAGTCTTGATTAGTATGTATATTTAGTCTGAAGTACTTAAAAATGGATTTCATAAGTTAATAAGTTAGAACAACTTGAAGGATTATGTTTGTAGTTAAATTTTTTTTCGTAAAGTTCAATGTCATTGTACCATTATTGCATATATGTGTGTTATTAATTGGTGTTTTTTTTGTTTTTTTAGGACAACGTATTTTTTCATAACTTCAATAGTGTTAAGAGCCCTCCGGTGTGAACCTATCGTAATGATAAGTGACTCGTCTTTCTGTGACCTTCTCTTGAATTCTCAAAACTTCTATCGCTCCATGCCCGTAGGGGAAGAGAACCCGACGCTGTCTCGGCTGTACTACCGGGGGCTCTGGGGAAGTCGGAATAGGAGAGCATTCAGCTTAGGGTGGGCTTACTAGTTAGATGCTTTCAGCAGTTATCCGCCCCGCACTTTATGCTTGTTTGAGTAATAGAAATGAGATTCCCCACTATCATGCTCAGAATAGCTAGGATTTCTATAAGAAGATGCCATTCATTTAATAAGAAATAAAAAGGAATATTGAAAATTCGAGTGGCTGAAGCTAAAGCTGTTACTTTCGAAGTAACAGAAAGAAAAGCAACAACTGGAGTGGGAGAGTCAGAGTATTCTGCCTAAAGAGTAGACACAAGTAATAAATAAGAGAATACAAAAGATTCAAGCCATAGAATTTCTCAATTATGACATAAATAAGTATATTAGATCTAATAGAATTATTTTGCTGAATCCAGACTAATTTGATAGTTATAGATTGCATGATGTTTTAATAGGCATTTTAATACATTTTTAGTTGTTAATTAATTGATTCATGCATGTTTAGGATTAGAATTGTGTTAGTTAGTTAGATATTTACGTTTTGAGTGTTACGTGGGTTAGAGCATGCTATTAACCTTTAATTTTATGTTTTTTGGAGGCCTTGATATGTTTGTTAGTGTTTGAGATCAGATATCGAAGAATAAAGAAGAATTAGAGGAAGCTTGGCAGAGGACCCAGGGCCATGATCGTGATAGAGACCTTTTATCCGGCCACGATCATGATAAAGATCATTTCAACTAGACACAATCCTAGCCCTGGACATATGCGGACTAGCTCCCAAACTTCATTTTTTGCAAGTTATTTTAGACTTTTGGGCATAGTAAAACCTAGTTTTTACCCTAATTAGAAAAGACTACGTAAGAGAAGAGAAATGACCTAGAAAGAGAGCCTCAATTTGCCATTTTGAGAGAGAACACAAGGAAGAGGGAGAGAAGGAAAGAAGAGAAAGGGAGTTTCATCTAGTTGTTGTCCAGCCACTCCAACCCAACCATCTTAAGTTATTTTCTATTTCTTCTTGTTATTCATCTCATCTTGATGTATGCTTTAGGTTTGAGGATGTTGAATATGTTGCTAAGGATGCTCTAAACTCTTTTAGGGATTTGTTCTTGATTCAATGCTAATTTGATTGCTTTTGATGTTATTTTGTTGGGTATTGTGATTGTTTACCATATTTGCATGCTTTGGTAATAAATTGAGAGATTGAATCAATAGAAAAATGATTAGGTTGGGTAATGAGAGTTAAACAATCTAATAGATCACATAAACAATCAAATCGGTAATTTATGTGGAGAGAGATCTCGTGTGAGTTATGGGTTGTTTTTCTTAATTGAGAGATTGCAATTTGTGTAATCCAATTCAATTAGGTTTCATAATTTAGGGTTAATAATTATAACTTGAGAGAGAGTAATCCACCCTTCGATATTCTAGGACCAATACTTAATTAACTCTAAAGTAATCGAGTTAGCATTAGATGATAGGATAAATCCTCCTTTCTCATAATTGGTTAATCCTCCTTGTATGATTTTCGATTTGTCAATTGGTTGTGCTCAAGTTTGATTTCCTTGCATTAAATTAGATTTTCAATTTTCAATCTATCCATATTTGATTGCTTAACTTTCTGATCATTTTCATTTTCATTTTAATTACACTTTTAGGCCTTCGACAAATTAGGATTTGATTAGTTCACTAATTCCTTGTAAGATAGACACCTCATATACTACGCAATGACCTGTGCACTTGCAAAATATTGAGGGTTTTACAAGATTATAACTTGCTCAACACTATGGCTATCATAAGAAAAATACATTAAGAAATTGCTTAACATATTGAGCATGACTGAAGTAAAGCCTGCGAGCTCTCCTTTTGGAAATCATTTTAAGATGAGTATAAAATAGTGTCCTAGAAATAAAGATGAGAAGAATAAGATGAAAAAAGTGCTTTACTCTTTGATAATTGATAGCCATATATGTATAAGACCATATTTGGCCCACACTGTTGGTTTTATGAGCAAATTTATGTCCAATCCTAGAAAGGCTTATTACGCAGTAGTGAAGTCGATACTTTGACACTTGAAAGGAAATTCTAAGTACTACTTATGTTTTGGAAATAGAACACCTAAATTCAATGGATTCACTTATGCTAACTGGGTTAGTGATATCAACTTCATAAAGCTTACCTCTAGATACCTGATAACTTATACAAAGGGAGTTGTTTCGTGGCAATCTAAATTGTAAAGGAGTTTTACTTTGTCAACTCATAAAGCTGAATTCATTGCCATCACAAAAGCAGGCAAGGAGCTGCCATGGATGAAGAAGCATATACTTGAGAATAACCTAAAGAAAGATCGGTATTTGTTATATTGCAATAACCAAAGTGTTATCCATTTAAGCAAAAACTCCATATTTCATTCTCTATTTAAACATATTAACGTAAGGTACCACTGGATTTGAGAAATGTTTGAGTCCAATCAAATGTGCATTAAGAATATTCACACTGATAATAATGGATTAGATATTATGATGAACGCATTGCCAAGGCAGATGCTTGATTTCCATTAAACAAGTACCAGATTGGTTGAGTCATTCTCATATTTCAGAAGGGGAAGACTTTTTTAGAATAATTTCTCATCACGAATAAAGTCAAAGATAACATTGGAAGCATAAATTTTGGAAAGTAAAACCTTGACTACCCTTAAGACTTGTAGCTTAACTAAGTAAATATCTTTTAGAAATAGAATTGGTCAATCTAGGAAACTCAACTTAGTATGTCTGCTGGTTTCAACTTCTTGCCTATAAAAGGAGGTAATTCTTCATTTGTATGTATCCTTCATCCAAAACTGCACGACTTAAATAAAGAAGAGTATCAAAAGAGTGTTTGAAGAGCATTAGATCCTCACAATCCCTTGTAATCCTAGAAAGTATTTTCTTGAAGCCCTTTTTTCTAGCCTTGTATCCTCTAGTGTATTCCAGGAAAGAGTTTTTGTAATCATACTATTGTTCATTGTGAAAGTTTGCAGATTTTATCCATATTAAACATTAAAGTTATCTTTTCTCTTTTCTACTTACTACCACCATTCATATAGTCCATTTTTTCTCAACAAAGAACCCCACAGGAGAGTCAAATAATGACTCAAGAGAAAAATAGTGACTTGACACAGTTTTTTGAAGTCACATGTTACCTAATTTTCTTGACTCAGTTCTCTACCACTGTAGTATATTCTAGACTATCAAGACCCTCTCTATGCGCTACCTTCAGCTAGTTCTGTAGAGAATATGGTATTTATGGCACGACTTCGTCTTAGGCAACATAGATGTTGTCTTTCGAAATTATAACATGGCTCTTCAATGACTAGTGAGTGGAAGCTACAACATGATACTAGCAAATGGAAGAACAAACCCTAGTCCTTAACACAGTATCGATACAATGAAGGAGAGGATATATATTATTGGAATGGACTAGCAATAATGGACATAACAAATAGGCAAGCAAAATAACTAAAATATGAGACAAACCCTACAGTTGGATGGAGTAAACTGATCCAGAGAAACACTATTAAGCCAAATACCAGTTTCTTGAGCTGGTTAGCCATGAAGGACAAACTAAGCACTATAACAAGATTAAAATTCCTCTCCTCCCCTAAAAGATGTATCCTTTGTAATTTAGATGAAGAGAACAGGGGCTATCTATTTTTTAGCTGTGAGTTTTCTAATAGAGTATGGAGGTAAGTCGTATCTTTATATACACTCAATGGCTATCTCAGTAATATGAATGACATTATCTAAGAGATACTATTGAACCATGCACCCAAACACGACAAGGATGTTTACATGGTAGCCTTTACAACATGTATTCAGGAGATCTGGAAGGAGAGGAATAATAGCAAATTTGCGAAAAGAGAAAGAGGCATACTTGCCCTCATGGAAATCACCTCTAATAATATTAGAGAATAACTGGTCATAAACTAGATGGAGAAGAAATGCAGCGAGAGACTAGCTATTTTTTGGAGACTTTAATAAGAATCCGAGAATACCCAGTACACAGAGCAGTAAATTTTTACAACCTAATCTGGCCAGATATCACACACACAATAAATCTGCAGGAATCTAAAGATAGATTCTTACCTTACAAAGTCCCTCCTCTATATATGAGATCTTTACGTCAAACCCTTTATGGGTGCTGAAGGCATGCAGTTGAGAGAAGCAAGATAGTACCTAGAGCTCAAACATGAAGGAAGACCCTTCGAGTATTCCTAATAAGAAAAAATGCGTAAAGACAAAAAGAGAAGATAAAGTAATGAAGATCAAACAGAAAGTTATTACCTCTATAACCATCTGGAGTCACTGATGATGGAGATTTGGAGCCCTAATTCGGAAACTTTTAGGGAAACTCAAAAAGGGGATTTTTGTTAACTCATTTTAGGAAGATCCGAGAATACATGAAATGGATTTATTCACAGTGTTGTTTCTTTAGATTACGTTGTCGTTTGTTCTTTGTTTTGATATCCTATTAGTAAGATAATGGATGTACCGAACTCCTTTCTTATTTAATTCATTTTAATTTTTCAAAAAAATTCAATTAAAAAATTTAGGGTTATGGATGGCTCAGACTTTGCTTTAGTGAATCATAACTTTTAACTTATATCTAGGTAGACCTTGGAAGCAGTACTCGAAGTCTGTGGTGATGCGGTCAAATATCGACGAAGCTTTGATGTGTGAATGTTAGATTAAGTGGCATAGTGAGGGTTTTTGTATGAAGATACGGTATTTTATTAAGTTTTTGAACATTGATACTGGGGGTAGAGTTTCTAGCAAAGTGAAATGGCTTGGCTTTAATATTACTGGAGCAACCGAAGCTTCAAAGTTCACAGTGGAAAATTTGATGTTTAGAGATTCATAGTTACCTTTTACTAGTCATATCCAACTATAGACTACGATGACATACTGCTAATTCATTATTATATGATACATGTAAAAAAGCTCAAAGAAGAGTATCTACACAAAACTGCCCATAATCATATACTAATAATATATTTTTGTTAGTGTCAACCTGGGACAAAAAGACAGGGCTATACAATATGTAAGATCATTCTTGTTAGGAAACCAAATTAAGATTTGGTCCCGATCGTAACGGAATAATTACGAAAATTTTTCGTAAACTTTGATTTCCCGAAAACTAAAATCTCTTTAATTCTATAAAATGATTAACACAAATCGTAATAAAGCAGAATCTTAATTTGTACCTTATTTTGAAACTTGATCCTTTTCTTGTCGTATCCCTCAAACTATTTCTGAAACCAATCCGTCTCAACCATCATAGTTGCACAAATGTCTGGCCTTTAACGGTATTCATAGAATAGGTTGAGAGAAGTCTGTAATACTTACAGAGAGGGTTAAGATAAGAAGTGTTAACTCCATTAGAGCTTAAGCCTATTTATAGCAAGTTTCAGATGTTTTAGAAATTTAGTTGAAATTAAATTCTACTTTCAATCAAACTTTAATTATAATTACAAATAATTCTAATTAAATACCAATTATGCCCAAATTAGATTCAATATCTCATGTTGATATTTATTTATTAAATAGCTTATATTTAATCATAAAGATAGAAACCTTTTTTTTTCAGCTACTCCTACTCCACTACTGTATGGAACCAAAACCTCTATAAACTTGTACCGTTTGTTATCTCATATGACTAGACTATTTCCCTCCTATGGATCATTTACGTGTCTAGATCACAGTTGTAAGATAGTCAATTATATTTATATATAATGGTGAAGGGGCGTAAACAACTTTTTTAGTCACATTCTATAATATATAATGTGAGAGGAACCAAAGAATATATTATAAAGAGCAAACCAGCCCATACCAAGTTACTGATTTTATTTTCAACGAGATGCAAAGCCTTATTATAACGAAAGATGCAACCCAATGCTTGTCAGAGAGTATGAAATCATGTTGGTTCTTATAACTTAGATGGTTACGTATTCTGCTTTCTAGCATGTGTTTTGTCATTGTAAGGGATGCTTTTGATTTCCATACAGGAAATTTCATTGTAATGTTATAAATAGTTTCACTATAGTTAATGAATTACCTTTATTTAAAAAAAAAGTTTTCTCAAACTTTACAATCAAGCTTAACTTGATTAAAATAACTTTGCTCTTTTCAACCCTTTTTTATGTGAGACCTATTAGGTTCCCAAATATGTTAGAAATGATTACAAATTATAACTCTAATTCATTATTAGAATTATATAAGCAAAAACTTTAATTCTCTAATTAAAAAATTTATAATCATATATTAAGATTGGCATTTAGTAACGCGTCATGACCACCCAAATATTTAGGAATGTCAAAATGATTTTGACTAACCTTTTGGTGCATAATTTTTTCGTATAATTCAATCCTTTTATTATACAGTATTCTAATTAGACATAGAGCATGGAATTAATGTCTACTCTATTTTGAGTCAATTCATATTAGTTCTCTATCATTAGCTTTTGATTCAATTAATGACATTTGTAAGCCATTTACAAAGCGTCATTCCACCTTGGCCAAGGATTTTCCAAATCAATACTAATCGAGGACAACAGAACATTCTCCCTAATTATTATAGGGTGATGAATCATATCTTGATCACACAACTACCTCCATATATAGTTCATGCTATATCCAATGACTACCAATTGATCGACTCATGATTAAATAGGTCATAAATAATATCAATACATAGCAATTCCTATATAAGATAACTTTAGAGACCTTAAGTTGAAGGGTCACTTTCAATGAACTTGTTCTGTAATAAGAACCTACACATTTGTTTAAGTATCTCTATACTTTAGCCTATGAGATCAACTACTTCCTTCATAAAGAAAAACATAATGTGTATTAGTCTTTTCGCTTTCTATTAATGTCCACTCTTAATGAAACAATGACTAGGAACAATTTAAGAGATAATACAAAAAATACAATATGAATCTCATAATTGTGATACCATTATAATTTCATTTGCAATGTATAATTATCACATGAACTTTATCATATACATCTAAACATATATAAGATAAAGAATGTCTTTAAATTATATTATCACTAAACTAAAACTAAACCAAAATAACTGGTTGTATGAAATAAACTAACAATCTCCCACTTGCACTAAGTCAATTGTTTAAGTATCATATACCATATTAATATATGACGATTCTCTGCAATGAGCACTTGCTTAAATCTTACAACTTCCATCTCAATTATCATCATAATTAATAAAATTTTCCTAAATACATCCTTAAATCTTTGATGAGACATTATCTCCTTATGCATGCCCAATGACTCTAATGTTTGAGAGTATATTACTGTTTTAAACAATGCAAGGAACTATATCAAGTTCATTAAAGAACTTATTAATCCAATTAATTATTTCCACTAAATGGAAAATATATTATGGCTTAATTAGCAACTATTGCTACATTGGAACCTTTCCAATCTTAAAATGAAATTGGTATAAGTAAAATAAACCTTAATTATGATTTATTTCTAAAGTAAATATCCTTATCTCCTTAAACTCAAATATCAACTCATAAATATAATAAAGAATATCTTCAATACTTCATAAGTATTTGATATCTCAAATACTAAACATCTTTAGTACATTATCTATGTACTTAGACTTAGAATAGTTGAACAATGTCTAATTAGCCCTATAAATCTAATTCCCGGAATTAAGTTGTTACCTTTTCATATGGAAAAAGAGTTATTCTTAGACAATAATGTTTTTCAACATAATAGTTGTTCTCTATGAGCAATATGTCTCTACACACTCACACTAAAGAGGACAACTATACTCCCACTAATTTTCTTGTAGACATGATAAATTCACAATCATCTCCAAAACAAACTCTTTGAATTCATCTTTAATGTAACATCCCCTCGCTTATGGGAAAGGGCAATTTGGTCATTTTGAATGGGTTAGAATAATTGAAAGTGTTTCTGATATATTCATGCATTCA
>JANIIA010069511.1:0-10510 GCA_027478495.1 Erythroxylum alaternifolium
GATGGTCATGTACTGGAGCTAGGCTGGAGCTGTTATATAGGAAGTTGAAGCCGCGTCCCAACTGACAAGTCCGAGGGAGAGAGAGAGAGAGGAAAGCAGCCCCATACGAAGAATGTAAGGATTCTAGTCAAAGTAAATAGCTGATTGAGACAAGGTCAGGCGTGAGGAGGTATCGTATGTTCTTTTTGCTTGTTCAATACGGATAAGAGTTGGTGTTAATTGGCTCCATGAAAGTGAAAATGGGTGGTGTTGGGAACTTGACATGTAAAGTAGCATGGAGAAAGCCGTTTCTAATGTTTTATAGGTTCCGGGTAAATTGAAAGAAAAATTTCTATTTTATCTTTTTTTTCTTTATAAGATCTTAAGAGTGAACTCAACAAAAATAAAATAACATAAAATAGAGGCAAGTTAAATATGGAACTTAAGTAGGTGCTTTTCTTGCCCTTATCCAAGATCGGTCCTGGGCATCGAGCCAATGTCTTCGGCCACGAACATTAGATGATAGCCATATTCATCGTACGGGAAGAAATTTAATTTTTAAAACATTAATTTTTACAATAAAATAATAAAAATTGACTAATCATTATACTAAAATTAAATTAATTCATATGCAAACAAAAAATTATATCTAAACACTTTTTAATATGAATAATATATTCAATTCAAAGTCTTAATTTATCGAAGCATTTTTTCTGCATATTTTATATCCTTTTATATTTGTGGATATATAAATATTATATATTGTATCGAGTCTGTTCTTAATATTTTCAAAACGTTAAAATAAAATTTGAATGTTTCAATACGTTAAAGTTTAAATTATATTTTATCGTAAATGTTGACGTTTAAAATATACTTTTAGCAAATAAAATAAGAGTCATATAAGTAAATTATGAACTCCAAAATGAGTAAACTGCCAAGAAGAAGTTTGGAAAAGCTTGGGAATTTGGAAAAAGGGACAGAGTATTAGAGATTTTCGTACGGGAAGATGATAGAACATTTGGGATTTTTTTAAGGAGACTAGAGTTGATTATAGGTGTAAGACCAACTAATGCCACACGTGGCTCTATGCCTTTACTAGCGAGTCTCACCTGAAAAACAAACATCTTGTAAATATTAATGAAATATTTAGTCCACTTCAAACTACATCTTTACGATAATTGGAGGAGTTATATCTTAGAAAAATATTAAACAATATGATTGCGGAATTTCATTTCAACATTGGGATTATACACTCTATTTCTAGTCTATTGAAGTTGTATTATGATAACTTCACAACTGTAGCTTTCTCTAAGAATACTAAAAGAACTTCTTGCTCAAAACATATTGATATAAAGTACTATTTTATTAAAGGAAAAGTTGTTGAATCTCTCATCAATATTTATACACCTATAGTTAGCATGTTAGCTGATCCATTTACAAAAAGCTTACCTATATATGTGTTTACAGAACACGTCTCTCGTATGGGATTGTTAAGAGCCAGCTTGATAAGATTAATGGGAGCTTGCTATTTTGTATTGAACATGTTGGTATTTTGTAGAGATTGCTTATGACTTATATAAATGAAATGTGCATAATGATATTTGCAGTTACCTCTTATTAATATTGACATATATATATTGATGATAAAATGATAGGTACAAAAGGAGACAAATGTGTAGTTTCTGTTTTTGTACTGCATGTATATTGTTTTAATGGTTATTGTTGTATTTAAATATCTCCAAGGCCTAATCATGTGTAGTAAATATATCCTGTCGATATAATATTACATATAATTTATTTGACTGCCTTTGGATGATAGAAGGTATGGTGGTTTGATTATATTGTCTAAGTGGGAAAATGTTAGAAATATATGGACTAATATAATCACAACATTAATTCCATTTTCACAACCATTAATTGATTACCCAATGTATGTTTAATAACTATAATGAGATAGTTAATAATTTACCAACTATATTTGAAACACATGATAGTACACTAATAATTATAAGTTGGCCCATTAAACCATAACTTATCATAATTACGAAATGACACAATTAGCCTTATTATACCTTTTAGGATAGAACATGTTATAAATATAACATATGGGTGAGTTTGCGTATGGTTGTAGTAGATGTGTGTGGTGATAGTTCTACAATAAGCTCTCTCTTGCACATATTTGTTGAATATTGATAAGTTATGAACTCTTGAATAGAGAAAATGAATCAAGATGCTATGTCTAACATTGGAGGTGTGTACATTTGTTGTCTAGTTATTGCTCAAAATAGAATGTCGAACTTGGTATTGTAGTTATCGCTAACTGCATTTATTAATAACATACGTTACATCAACAAAAACAATCTTTCGACTTGAATTATACGAATTTTAAAAAGTAAATTACTAAATTAAAAATTTTAAAAAGTTTATAACTGGATTAAAAAGAAATTAGAGTATTAGGCATTGATAACTTTAGGGGGTGTTTGTTTTCATTTTTGTTTTTGGTTTTTTATTTTTGTTTTCAAATTCAGTAAAAAAACTTGTTTGTTTGAGTTTTCAGTTTCTATTTTTGGTTTTGGTTTCTTCCTATTTTCAAAAATTATGAAAACTATTAAATGTGATTTTTATTTCCTGCATCTGTTTTTTTCATAATCTGATTTACTATCATTTAAATATGTATTATTTAATTATTCAATTATTAATAAAAATTATGAATAATCTAATTCAAGATTATATATTTAATAAATTAAAATTAATTATCAATAAAAATGATGAACAATTTAATTTTTATAATTAAATTATATGTAATTAAATTTTAATAATTATTAATAAATATAATTAAATTTTAATAATTATTAATAAATATAATTAAATTTAAAAAATATAATTATTCAAATAAATTTTGATTTAATAATTAAAATATATTTCGAATTAATATTAATTTATAATAAAATTTTAATATGTTATTGGACTCTTTAATTCTATCTTTTCTTTATTTGATGTGAAGACTAGATTCATACGCATTGAACTTATTTGTTTTCTTGCCAAGAAACCAAGAGAACAACAAGCACAAAATAGCACGTGATAACTTTATTTTGGATCCTGAAATGACTGTGAAAGTCCCAACTTTCTTTGTTTGCTGATAGAAAAGGGAATTTCTCGAGGAGTTTCCTTGAAGAGAATGACTGCGAGAAACAGCAAGAAGTTGAAGGAATGAGGGAAAGAGGCATAGAAAGTCGAGGTTAGGGTAATGAAATTGATGGTAGAGCCCAGAGCGTACAACACATGACCCTCCTCAAGGGAGTACCAAGTAGAAGAGGTAATCACTCTTTCATGCTATAGATTTTACCACGTTTATGATCATCTTCAAAATGGCCATTTACATGAGAACTTAGATAGTCAACAGTTCTTCATTCTTTTGCTGAAGTAACATGAAAGTAGAAACAAGAGTGAGCCTTCCAGAGAAAACCAGAGAGACGAGAGAGAGGCCGGGTATTTTGGTATTTTGGGTTTGGGGTAATCAGCTGATTACCCCAAACTCTGGGGTAGAGCAACTTTTTTTATTTTTGATTGGTTGGGTTGAATCAGCCAACCCAACCAACCGACTACCAAACAAATCTAACAGTTGTTTGACTTAGTCAAATAGCTAATTTTGGTCAATCAACCAATTTTTAGCTGATCAGCTATCATCCAAACAAGGTCATTATCTTCTTTCTACATTTTATGTTTATAAGGATTTATTTGTGTATTTTGACATTGTCACTTGTAATTAGCTATTATTTATATGTTATCGAATAAGTAAGCACGTAAGTAACCTATTAAGAAATCATTTTCATGCCATTTTAATTTTATTCTAGAAGGACTATCATGATTTAAGTAAAAAAAATTTGAAAGTTTTTTATCTTAATGAGGTGTCATATATGAAAAGATATTTTCTTATAAAATATAATTATGAACATAACTTAACTTGATTTATATTTGTTTATAGTGAAAAATATAAGCAAAAGAGTAGGAATGGCAAAATTACGATGTTGTATTGTAAAAAAAATGATGCTTTTATTTTTTTAAATATAAGATCGGGCCAAGCCACGAGCCGATCAACCGACCGTCCTGACCCGACCCATTGTCATACCTAAAGAAGAGAAGAAGAGTTTGAAAAGAAGAATAAGAAGATTTAGGTATAGTTTGGGGTATAATGAAGAAGGATACTCCTAGTACTAAATTATGGCAGGATGTTCACATATCGATATATAATACATATCAAACGAACACATTGCTAAATTGATTGAACAACTGAATACGTAACTACTTCACTTATATAAGAGTATACTTTGATTGAGTACAAAAACTATTTTGCCTCAATATAAAATATACCAAAAACACAATATATGTAATACTTACCCTATCTATAAAAAATATCATTATCATTAAAAGTAGGTACTAGGTATAATTTAAAATGGGAATATCATGAACGAGTACAAAAAGGATACTATGACTCAATACCAAATATACTAGGACACTATATAAGTAACATCATGCTTATGTACCAAAAAACTATCATCATTTATTATAATTAAGCAATACATATACTTTAAAATTGGTATATGTTAGGATGTCATGGATGCATGTATCACATGCATAAGAATTCAGCAGAAGTATCAGAATCTAAATTATGACACCATGACAATTCGGAAAAACAGAATCACATATGCATGCATGGATATGTAGAAGAACATGAAAAATAAAACATTTTTACCTTTTGTTTCTCCTCCTTTCTTGTTTCTTCTTATTATTTGGGTTGTTGCAAACACTAAACCCTTCCTTGATCACCCAAGAACATGCAAAGATCAAGAAGAAACAATGTGTAAGGGTGATTTGAGCACCAAATTAGATGAGTACTAGTAGATGCTCAAAATGATAGAAGATAGATCAAGACTCTTGTTGCATGCGCTTTGATTCATGCAACAATTATATAAATTGCAAAAATAAGACTCTTGATACCTCTCTCTCACTTTAAAACTCTTTTAGAGCCCTTATGCTCTCACTTGAGTGTGTAAGAAGTGGTAAGACTTTTATGTACATAAGTAAAGAACTTACTTATATACTCATTTGTGCCCTGGGTCACGATGGTGGCCAATGAGCCACAATCATAACCTACTTAAAAATAGGCCTTCTGTCACGATCGTGACCTACTTAAAATTAGTCATACATACTATGTTTTTCATCTGATCTTTTATGTGTGTGAACCTTAAGTACTCGGTTATTTTAGGCACTTGAATTAACTCTTAATTCAATCAAATCATGAAGGGTTTCATGATGTCAATTTGCTAGAATATAAGTCGATTAACACACGAACTCTTTAATAGTTAATTATCTAACTTATGAACCTTTCCATAGATAATTACTATACAATTCATCCTTTCACCATACTGTACCCCACTTAGTTCAAAGTATGGCCTATGTGTTAACTCCCACTAGATTGACTACATCACATCTAGTCAAGTGATGTTAGTTCCTGTCCTAGGATCTCATTACTCTATGTGTCATTGAAGACTCTCTTCGTGACACATAACTGCTCTAGCCAGAGACTCCTAAGTAATGACCCCAACAAGAGGCCGTGGGTATCATCTTCTTCTATCAGGAGAGGTGAATCCTTTATTGGCTACCCAATTACCTTCGAATACTAATAGTTGTACCCAATCACCACCCTAAGAGCGACCTCATCTTGAGGTAACAACGAATGATGTCAAAGTATAGGATTAGTATCCATGATATCCTTGAGTACCTCAAGTCTAAGGATATTTATACCATTTCTATGATGAGATTAACCATTGACATTCGATAGATCATCCATATGATAATCTCATAGTGGGTCATCCGATGTACTTGCTACCCTTAGTAAGCATCCACATGTTAACTTTAAACATCTTATGTTTACAGCTTGTGAGATCCACTGCTTGATCAAATCAAGGAGTATAACATGTGTTGGTTTGTCTGGATTAATAATGTCCTATCTTATTGATCCTATCACTAGGGATTATTTAGATACTAACATAATTGCACATGATAGGAATCTCAATATTATGATCTCATCATGATTTCCTTCATGCTATGTTTTGTATAATGGACTTCATTAATTTGATTTAAGATCAATGTCAATTCATATATTAACGAATATCAAATTCATGAAAATTGTCTTTCGCTTTGTTAATCAAAATAAAGTTTGTACAAAAGTGTTAAACGTGATTAACTTTAGAGTACTACTCTAACAATCTCCTACTTGCACTAAAGCCAATCGCCTTTATATCTAATACCATAGGCGAGTACACAAAAATCAAATTTTATTTGAGGAAGTGGCTTAGTCAAAGGATCATCGATGTTCTGACCTGTGGGCACTCTCTCTATCTTCATATCATCTTTATTAATTATTTCCCTTATCAGGTAATATCTCCTGAGTATGTGCTTAGACCTCTGATGAGATATTGATTCCTTGACTTGAGCAATAGTCTCATTGTTGTCACAGTACAACAATACTGGGTCTACTATGCTCGGAACCACTCCAAGTTTCATAACAAACTTCTTGATCTAAACAGCTTCTTTCGTCGCTTCCACAGCTGCAATGTATTCTGACTCGGTCGTCTCATCTGCAGTCGTCCCTTGTTTGGAACTCTTCCAACTGACTACTCCACCATTCAGTGTGAAAACATAACTTGACTGAGATTTGGAGTCATCCTGGTCAAATTGAAAACTGGCATTTGTGTGCCCGCTCACTATGATATCTCCATTTCCAAATATCAAGAATACATCCTTAGTCCTTCTCAAGTACTTTAGGATATTCTTAACAGTCACCCAGTGACCCTCATCAGGATTCGATTGATATTTGTTCGTAACACGTAGAGCATACGATATATCAGGTCTTGTATATAACATAACATACATGATTGATCATACTGTCGAAGCGTACGGGATCATACTCATGCTAATCCTCTCATTTTGCATCTTGGTACAAATAAATTTTGAGAGTTTTATCCCATGAGTCATGGGAAGAAACCCTCTCTTGGATTGCTCCATGCTAAACCTATTTAGTACTTTGTCTATATATGTTGACTATAAAAGACCTAGCAACTTCCTTGATATATCTTTATAGATCTTTATTCCTAATATATATGTTGCTTCTCTAAGGTCTTTCATGGAAAAATTTTGGTTGCAGACTTGAGATATCATTTCCTATTAGTAGTATGTCATCCATATATAACACAAGGAATATGATAGCACTCCCACTAACACACAAGGTTCATTAAGATTTTGTGAGAAACCAAACTCTTTGATTGTCTCATCAAATCAGATATTCCAACTCCTAGATGCTTGCTTCAATCCATAAATAGATTTCTAAAGCTTGCATACCCTTTTGCCATCTCTAAATATGAAGCCCTCGGGTTGTATCATATACACATCCTCAATTAGTTTTCCATTCAAAAAAGTCATCTTCACATCCATTTTCCATATTTCATAATCATAATGAGCAGCAATGGCTAGGAGTATTTTAATGGATTTAAGCATGGCTACAGGGCTAAATGTCTCGTCATAGTCAACTCCTTGTCTTTGATGATAACCTCTAGCGACTAGCCTCGCTTTATAGGTAATCACATTACCTTTCATGTTGATTTTTTTCTTGAAAATCCACTTGCACCCTATGTGTTTTAACCCTTCGAGTAGGTCAACCAAAGTCCATACTTGGTTTTCAGATATGGAATCCATTTCAGACTTCATAGCTTGAAGCTATTTTTCAGATTCTGAACTCTTCAAAGCCTCTTCATAGGTTGTAGGCTCATCGTCCTTTATGAGCAATACGTTATTATGTTTGCTTACAAGAAATTCATATCTCTCTAGAACATTGCGTATCCTACTTGACTTATGAACATTTTATATGTCAGAAGGTTCAACTATTGTCTCATCTCTGTGAACAACAATTTTGGGTTCAGGCAGTTGATCTGCGTCTATTTGAGCATTATGAACTTCATCAAGTTCAACTTTTCTCCCACTGTATTCTCTTAGAAAAAACTCTTTCTCTAAAAAGACAACATGTTTTGACATAAAAACCTTTTTTTCTAAAGCATTATAGAATTGATACCCAATTGTTTCCTTACGATATCCTATAAACAGACATATATCATATTTCGCTTCAAGTTTGTCTTATTGAATCCGCTTCATATAAGCCGAACAACCCCAGAATTTCATATGAGAAAGGTAGAGCCTTTTGTTAGTCCATATCTCATATAGAGTAACTTCAACTGCCTTTGAAAGGACTCTGTTTGTCACATAAATAGCAGTCTCGAGCGCATAACCCCAAAGGGATTTCGGTAGATTTGCTGAGCCCATCATTGACCTTACCATGTCTAACAAAGTTTAGTTTCTCCTTTCAGCCATACCATTATGTTGCGGTGTGTAAGGTGGAGTCCACTAGGATACTATCCCATTATTTTCGAGATAAGTAAGAAATTCCTCGTTTAAGTATTCACCACGTAGATCTAATCAAATTGTCGTAATACTTCTATCGAGTTGTTTCTCTACCTCATGTCTAAATTGTTTGAACAGTTCGAACTCTTCAGACTTGTATCTTCGCAGATACACATAGCCATATCTTGAATAATCATCGCTAAAAGTAATAACATACACAAAACCACCTCTGGTATGAATGGACATCATACCACATATATCAGAATATATTAGGTCAAATAACCCATTCATTCGTTCACATTTTCCTTTGAAAGGTAATTTAGTCATCTTGCCTAACAAGCAAGATTCATATGTGTCATATGATTCATAATTAAATGACACTAGGCTACCTTTCTTGTGTAGTTTAATCATGTGTTTCTCACTTATATGACCAAGTCAACAATGCTATAAGTAAGATGATTTTAAGTTGTCTCATTTTTGTCTTTTATTGCCATTGATATTTAAAATTAGATGGCACATATATAATATGTAAATTCCATTGAGTAATGTAGCAGTACCATACAACATTTAATTCAACTTAATTGAAAAACCATTGCTTGAAAAAGTTAAATGAAATCTCGCTTTATTAAGACATGAAACAGATACAATATTTTTTGTCACACTGGGTACATAATAGCAATTTTCCAAAACTAACTCTAGTCCACTAGGAAGATCTAAAACCTATGTCCCAACAACTAATGCAGCAACTCTTGCTCCATTTCCCACACGTAGGTCCATCTCTTACTTCTTGAGTGGTCTACTATCCCTGAGATCCTGCATATCAACACATATGTGTGAGCCAAATCCGGTATCTAATACCCAAATGTTATGATCAGAAATAGTATTAACCTCAATGATAAATATCATACCTGAAGTAGATGGTGGGGCATTTAATGCCTTCTTCTGCTTTAGTGACTCTAAATAAGCTTTACAGTTCCTCTTCTAATGTCCTTCCTTGTTGTAATGGAAGCATATCTCCTTTGAAGTTGTCTCCTTTGCCTTCTTCTTGGCTACACCTCCCACTGGCTTCTTGGACTTCTTCTTCTTCTTTTGGTTTTTCTTTTGAGAACCAGAAGTAGAGTCCACTAGCATCACAGCCTTACTGTCATTCTTGACAGTCTGCTCAACTATTTTGAGTAGATTAATTAGCTCAAGTATCATTTTAGATATTTAGTTCATTAGATAATTAAGCATAAATTGTGAATAACTATCGGTCAAACTAATCAGAATTAAGTCTATACTTAATTCATAATCCATTATGAAACCCAAACTACCTAACCTCTTAATGTATCCATTCATCGTCAGCGTATACTGCACTGGAGATGATCCCTTAGCTATCTTAACAAAAAGAAACCTCAAGGTCTCGAACCTTTTAGATCGAGCTTGCTCATCAAACAGTTCCCTCAAATGGTAGACTATGGTATAAGCATCCATAGCCTTACATTGCTTCTGCAGTTCTGGTGACATAGAGGCCAGCATTATACAGCTAGCCAACACACTATCATCTAGTAGCTTCGTGTAAGTTTTCTAATCTTCATCAGATACATCGGTAGTTGGGAGGTCGAGAAGTGGTTCATCTAGGACATATCCTAGTTTTTCAAATTTGAGAACAATTCTCAAATTATGTAGCCAATCTAAGAAGTTAGGTCCCGTGAGTTTGTTGGAATCTAATAGAGATTGTAGGTTCACACTAGATGAAGACATCGTGACGATTCAATAACCTAGAAGAACGAGAGAAAGTATTAGAATGTACACTAATGCATATTGATAAGGGTTTAATAACATGCATTATAGGTCCAACTATTCTTATTCAAATCTATAGCCCTCACTACGAATTCGAGAAAACTTACAGTTTTCCTAATGGGTCGATATCCAATATCACCGAGAATGACCTTGCCCAACAAGCCATCTTAAGTCAATCAGTAGGTGATACAATAATATTTTCTTATCCTTTTAGTTCCTCTATACTTGTATTTATTCACATTTTCTGTCTTAAATGTTACACTTATCTTGTTTTATGCTTTTCAGGTACATTTGG
>JANIIA010069582.1:0-10506 GCA_027478495.1 Erythroxylum alaternifolium
ACATGCAAATGTGACAATGAAAAAAGTGATGTAGGTTAAAAGAGTAGATATGTAAAACTGATATGTTAAAAGAGTAGGTAAATAAAATTAAAATAAATAAATAAATAAAATAAAACAAAAGAAAATACCTGATATGGTGCCCAGTTCTGTTAATACCTAATAAGCTGGAAAGTACGACTTTTCATGTCTCTAGTTGTGTTAGGTATCTTTGCGTAGTAACCATGTGAGTATGACAATCCTACAATATTAGATGGCCTCGAGGGACCTTTCCCTATACACCTGAGCTGAAAAGCTAAGTAGTATGACAGAAAGACTTGTCCACGACTTGTAATTGGAAAAGAAAAATTGGACACTATGGTTAGACTTCCTAACGATTAAATACGTCGTCCAAGCTTTACAGTAAACAGATCCTAATAACTTCCTCGACTGTTTTGGTACACTTTAAGGATATCCTTTACCCGTATCCTAGCATGCCAGAATTTTCTATTTCTGGCCAATTCCTTAGTAAGGGCCAACTCTGTCATATCCTTCTTGATCACTTCCCTCCATTTTTTGTTTGGCATCTCTTTTCTCCTCTTGCACTCATGAAGAGTTATTTTCTTATAGCGTCGCATTGGAGCATTAGGGTGCCTCCTGTTCATATGCCTAAACCACCTAAGCTTGGTCTCTCTTAATTTGTCAGCAATACTAGTCACCTGTAGTTTGTCTCTCACTATACGATTTCGAACCTTATCTGTTATGGTAATATCACATATCCACCGGAGCATACGCATCTCTGCTACCAACAACTATCTTGTATGTCCACGTTTGGTGGGCCAACATTCTGCCTTATATAACATGGTTGATCGAATCACCATTCTATAAAATTTCCCTTTAAGCTTTAATGGAATCTTTTTATCACATAAGACCCCTAACGCGCTTTGCCATTTGACCTATCTGGATCTGATACGATGGACTATGTTAACATCGATGTTATCATCATTCTAAATGATAGACCAGATGTATTTAAAACTCGATTTTTGTGGTATAATGTTAGTATCAATTGCTACTGCCGCCTCATGGACCATCTGGCTTCCCAAAAAGTTACATTCTAAAAACTCTATCTTCGTCCTGCTTATTTTAAAACTTTTCGACTCTAACATTTCTCTCCAACATTCTAACTTGAAATTGACCCCTCCCTGGTCTCATCCACGAGGACAATATCGCCAGTAAATAACATACACCAAGGTACCTCTCTTTGAATATGTTTGGTAAGCTCATTTAATACTAACGCGAATAGAAAAGGGCTTAAGTCAGAGCCTTGGTGTAGTCTAATACCAATAGAAAATGTTTTCGTGTTGCCTCCTGTCATCCGTACGCTAGTTATTGCTCCTTTATACATATCCTTAATTACGCACATATATATATCATAGGGATTCCCTTTGTCTCTAAACACCTCTACAAGATTTCTTTAGGAACCCTGTCATATGCCTTCTCCAAATCAATAAAAACTACATGCAAATTCTGTTTTCGTTCTCTGTAGCTACATGAAAATTCTGTTTTCGTTCTCTGTAGCATTCCATTAGCTTATGGAGGAGATGTATCGCTTCTATCATGGACCTACCAGGCATAAATCCAAAATTTTTGGTCGATATAGCAGCTGCTCTCTGGACTCTTTTCTCTATCACCTTCTCCCACAGCTTCATGGTGTGACTTATTAGTTTAATGCCTCTATAGTTGTGACAATGTTGGATGTCCTCTTTGGCCTTATATAATGGGATCAACCTACTCAATCTCCATTCATCCAACATTTTGGACAACTTTAGGGTTATATTAAAAAGCTGAACTAACCACTCAATATAGATAACTCCTAATCTCTTCCATACCTCTATAGGGATCTTATCTGACCCTATTGCCCTTCTGCTCCCCATCTTCTTCAAAGCCTCTATAATTTCTTCCCTTGTGACCCTTTCACATTAAGACCAGTTAAGAAAATGATCCAACACAAAGGGTTCATCTATCTCTACAATGTCCAAGATGCCTTCATTATACAGGCCAAAAAAGTATCTTTGCCATCTACTCTTGATGACATAGACTTCCATGAGTACCTGTCCTGCTTCATCTCGTATATAGCAAACTTAGTTGAAATCCCTCATCTTACGTGCCCTAACTCGTGCCAACTTGAAAATTTTTTGTGCTCCCCTGTACGTATCCAAATTCTTATACAAAGTCTCATAAACTTCTCCTTTAGCCACTGAAATTATCTCCATTGCCCTCTTCTTTGATAGTTTGTACCTTATTCTATTAGTTTCTCGCTCCGCCTCTGTTGTACTTGCTAATATACCTTTGTATGCTCTCTTTGTCTCCTTCACCATCCCCTGAACTTCTTTTGACCACTACTAAGATTCCATTCGCCCGCCCTCATCCCTTTAAAGACTCCTAGGAGTTTTGTAGCGGTTTCTCTCACTAAGGGAGTTGCTCCCTCCCACATTCGATTAACATTCCCTCTCACGGACCATGCGGCTCTATACAAAATTTGAGTCATAAATTATTCCATTATGTCCCCTTTTAGCTCCCATCATTTAATTTTTTGATAACGCTTAGTAAATTAATGTGTCCTCCATCCCTTAATTCTTAGATCCAAAACCAACAATCTATATTGGGTTACTAATCATGCGGCCGGAAGCACTTTGAAATCCTTGCACCATACTCTGGCTCTCCTCTTGACAAGAAAATAATCAATTTGCGTCTTGGTCGTGCTACTCTTAAATATCACCAGGTGCGCCTCGTTTTTCTTAAATAAGGAATTTGCTATCACTAACTCAAACGTTATGGCCATGCCCAATAAGGCATTCCCACTTTCATTTCTAATGCTGTACCTGAAGCCCCCATGAGCCACTATATATTCATCTGAAACGTCCCCTATATGCCCATTAAAATCACCTCCTAATATAACCTACTCAGTAGTAGGGATTTATTGGATCACTCCATCTAGCGCCGCCCAAAATAGACATTTTTGTTGTTCGTCTAAACTAGCTTGATGTGTGTATGCACACACTAAATTGAGAACACCATTGGTAATAATAATTTTAGCCACATAATCCTATCATTTACCCTTGTGATCCCTACCGTTTGATTTATAAGTTCCTTGACCACTAAGATACCTACTTTATTCTGCCTCCGCAGACCTCCCGAGTACCATAATTTGAATCCCCATATCTCTTTTGCTTTAGCTCCTGACCATTTAGTCTCCTGAATGTAGGCTATTTGTATCTTATACTTGTTTAAAATCTCTACTAATTTTAAAGACATCCCCATAAGGGTCCCAATGTTTCAAGAGCCTATTTTTAGTCTGTCATCACCTTTTTTATTCTTGGACGCGGCATACATCGTAAAACTTGTTTGTGTCCCATCCCCATAATTAAAAGCCATGTCTTCTAACTCATGGTCCTTATATGTTCCCGCAAGTACTTCCCAAAAAGCCCTTGGGATTCACAAAGTAGACACAGACTAGAGAACTGAAAAAGAGAAAATCCAGTTAGCTCGAAAGGAGACCACAAAGGAGAGAAAGTAACACAATTACAAACCTATAAGAGGTAAGCACTAAAAGCAAAGGCACTTAAAGAAAAAAGCCAATTACAACAAACATAGAAGCTAACCAAGGCAAACTTATTTGCCAACCGAAGGAAGCATCAGTAGTGCAAAAGTATTACAAGCATGAAAAAGAAAACAAAAGGATGACGAATTCGTGTTTGTACAGGAACTCACTAAAATATTATTTTGGTGAATCCTGCACATGAATATGTCGTGGTCCAATTGGAAGCAATAGTATATTTTAACCATGCTTGTTAAAGCTTAAGTGCCCAGTGAGAATCTACTGTTGAGGCATACAAGGGAAAGTGGTTGATGTGTCAAGTAAGGTGTGATTCTAATGAGAAAGGCTTTTGTAAAAGGTTGATATATCACGTTATAAAAAATTCTAATAGACTTGTCTTATACTGTTAGAGGCGTCAGGTTAGTAAGTGGAGTACTAACGGGTCACAAACGGAAAAAAAAATAATGGTTTCTTATGGACAACAGCAAACTTGTTAGGATGCTTGAGAAAGCTAACAAAGAAGACGTGCGATGTGCCAAAAACACTATGAAAGTATAGGTACATTTATTATTGCAGTACATGTAAACACACATCACCATCCCTGAACAACGGTCCTATTTAGTTTGGACATGAGTTGCATATATAGCATAGAATATGACCCCGAGATAGCTTATTCATTAATCATGTCACCTGTTATGCACACTGCTCGGTTGAGTAAAAGAGACCCCAACCCAGGTTCTAGAGGATTATGGATAATGGTCATGGAAAACAAGAAAAGGAAAAACTCATTTAATTATGGCATCAAACCTTAACTAATATCGATAATCACGAGATTCATACCACACAGAAGACTTGAAAAATAAGTAAGTAACAACACTACATACTAAAAACAAAGATCACACTGGCAGAAATGAAATAACAAAAACAACTACAAGGATGGCTGGAACTGCCACTCATTACTCCATAAACGAACGAGGGCCACTCATAGAGATGACAAATATGAATATTACACTGTCAACAAACACCAAACTCGCACCAAAAATTAGATAAGTAAAAGGTAAAAGCGTACACTAAGATACCTGATGTTGTGGATTCCCACTTAAAGGCCAAAGAGATGCTGCTTGTCCTACTCAACATTAATGCAGCATTAACGTGAAAAAGAGTAAACATATACCTGCTTGGGTCGACGATCGTGTGACACTCATAACAACCAGAAAAACTTCCTGAACTGCATGCCTCTATACGTGTAACTCATACCACCGTTGGATCTCCTCGTTTTAGCGAGTGACCTAGTTGATGTCAATGACGATGACGACCCAAAAATCAGCTTTTGACTGAGTAAACTAGTTTCTTGACCATGGTGCTACTCTCCGACGAGTTATCGGATATAAGAAGCAAGCTTCATTATAATCAATAAAACATTAAAATGAAGAAATGATCCAGTAACCAGATATGTGATTCCCAGCGACCAGTTCGGTGATAAAAAGTAACACCACGATACTACGAGTTTTTTGACCTGGGGCCACATCGACTCTTTTTCACCTGAGGCCTCTGAGTTGCGATCCTCTACTCGACAGTTGTACCGTAGCCCACTCCTTCCACCCAAGATCCAAACAAATAATGAGAGCAAGCCACGTCAGCGTTGCCTTTCACAGGAAAAAGCTGGATAGTCTGATCACCACCAGTGTTGTTGCTTAAAACACCAAAAGTAAGAGCGAGAGAGTCTTTAGTGACAGCAGGGTTGGAGTAGGAGTATTCATTGCTAGCGGCTAGTGATAACACTGACCTGAAATATTACATACAACCCTATAATGATACAAAAAGATTGGTCAAAAAAGAAATAAACAAATTGACTAACTAACTCCCTGATTATCTAAATCACCATCACTTGTGGCGTGTTGAAATCCTAAAGCTTCATAATATAAAACTCTGGGACATCAACCAAAAAACTTATATAAAGATCAAGGCCAGTCAGGCAAGTTCTAGCACAGTGCCACCTCAGTATGTAGAAGAGGACTCGACTAGCGAGGAGTCCGAAAAGGAAGAAGACTCAGAAGAACCTGATTGGAAGAAAGTGCTTGATATAATCTCCACCAACCCCAAAGCAATTACAGATACAATTGCAAAAAACACTAGGAGGATGAAAGAGATGGCCCTCACACAATGACGTCAGAGCAAGGATATATGTCGGATCGATACTTTGAGGCTCAAGGTGTTCAACTGCCACCTCTGACACCATCCCCGCCTCCATCACCGTAAAGCTTTGTTTATAACCCTTTTCTCTTAAATTTATTCTTTATTTTTTTTGTTTTTGTTTTATTTTATGTTTCTTCCTTCCATGTGTGTTTATTTGTCTCCTTCTCACATTGAGGACAATATGTTGTTTAAGTGTGGGGAGGGTTATGTGTTTTTCTTTGAGTGTGAATTTTGCATATTGTATGATAGTTTGTTAGGTCGCATATTGTGAATTGTGTGAATTTGTTGATGGCTTAGATGGAATGAAATTGATTTAATTTTGAACATAATCTATTAAGTTACGAAGAGTTATTAGCTCGCGAAATTAGTGATATAAGTTGTTTGGCTAAATATGCAAGTTAATTAGGATTTAGTGTTAGTTTATACCCTATAAGTTGTTATGTTCATTAATAATTTTAGGTTTTTTGACTAAAGTAGCTTTGCTAGTATTTTTTCATGAAGACGAGATAAAGCAACAAGGTAGGAATTAAATAATAATTAAAAAATTTTGTAAATTTTAAATAAATGACTATTCTGCTGGCCTTTGGGTTATGAATAGAGCTAGTAGCCAGTTGAGAATGTGATGTAAACGAGGAATCAGATCGGCACACATCACAAATGTGTGCCTTCACGTCAAAAGGCTAAATGACGTTCCAGCCTAGTAGTTTAATAAAAACATGACTTAACCGGATCAACATTCATGACTAATGTTTGCCTCCATGTAAAAAGGCTAAGTCTATGTCCACAAAAAGTATAACTATGGAAATTGTAAGTAGCTTAACTTTTCATGAAAAAGTACTTAGAAGTAATTACAGAGTTTGAATGACCAAATAATTATTAATGTGCGTCTACAATTGAAAAGGGTGAATAACTTGACATTTGGGTCTTGATTAATATGTATATTTAGTCCAAAGCTCCTAGATGCAAATTTTGCATGTTAATGATTTGAAATAATTTGAATGATTGTGTTTATAATTAAACTTGTTTCATAAAGTTGAAACTATTGTCTCATTATCCCATTGTGTGCTTTGTGATTTTGTGTTGTTTGTTGTTTTGTTTGCTTGAGGACGAGCAAAAGTTTAAGTGTGGTGATATTGATAAGTATAAATTGCATCGTATTTTAGGGCATACTTTTGATATGTGTTTAGTTGTTAATTTAATCATTTAGTATGTTGTTTAGGTTAGAATTGTGTTAGTTTCTTAATTATTTATGTTTTAAGTGTTTTATGGGTCAGTATAAGTCTTTGAGCTTAAATATTACGATTTTGAGGTACCTTGATAGAGGAAGGAAGAGTGAAGAGAGAAGAGGAGAAGAAGCTGACTTGAAGTACTTCTCAGTTTAGGAGGTTTCCCAACGTCGCTGCCTCCCGTCATCCATTTTAGATTGTATTTTTTGTTCTTTTCAGTTTTATTATTGTATAGAATTGTATTTAACAGTTGAGGATATGATTTAGAATGTCGAGGATGTTCTAAACTCACCTTCAGAATTTTATTCTTGAATTAATGACACTACAAGAAAATAAGATAATCTGCGACGTTTTATTGATAAAACGTCGCGGATTGTGAAGACTTTTCGTGACATTTTCCACAACGTTTTATGAAAACGTCCCAAATTTGTAACACTTTTTGTAACATTTTATCAATAAAACATCACAAAATAAGAATCTCGACGTTTTGTTGAATAAAACATCGCAAAAGATGTTTGCTTTTTGTTTAATTAAACATTTTGATTCTGGCGCGTTTCTTCTCTGATTTCTTCACTCTTGAAGGTTCTACAGTTTCTGCTCCCTTCTAAAGTTTTGCTCTCTCCTCTGACTTTCTCTCCTTCTCCATTGTCTGCTTCTTTCCTTTAAAAGTAACATTTTAATTTCTTCTCGCGCGTTCTTGCCCACCATTTTGCTAATTTCTTCTCTGACGTTTCTTCTTCTCTGGTTTCTTCTCTCTGCTTTCTTCCCACCCAAAATTGGTTTCTTCTCTCTGCAGCAAGCGAAACAATGCAAGGTTTACGATAGTTATCTGGTTTTACGATAGTTATCTTAATTATCTTGTTCTCCGATTTAGGTTAGTTCTTTACTTCGTTCTCTGTTCATTTAGATTCTAGGCCTCTTATTGCTTCTAATTTACATCTTTATTTATTATGAACACAAATCTATTGATTGTTGAGATTCATTTGCGTTAATTGAATGAATTACTATGGTTATTTCTGGGTGTGTAATTCTTTTTTTACATCAACTTTTTTAGCGCAAAGAAAGATGATAGAGGAAGGAAGGAAGATGGAGGGTATCTTTGTTGTGATATTTGTTTTGGCAAATCTTCCATTCCTTCTAGCTTTTCAATCCACGGTGCCAGCTTTTCTTTGGTCTCCTCATCTCCCCCGAAATCATTACATTAAACTACATTCATTCTTAATTTTATTATATTTTATTTGCTATTTTACTTCCCTTTTATAATTCTTTTGGTAATCTTTGATATTATCATGTTCAAAGCTAATGCCATGATAAAATTTTAAATCTAATACACCAATGAAACATATTTGTTTATCAAAACCAAAGCCATTATTGAGCTTGCGTTTACTATAAGAAGGAAGAAGATTGTGGGATAATATAACTTTAACGTCAAAACATATTATGATGATGCTGCTTTGACTTCAGTACTAGCATTATCTGGTAAATTTCATTTGGATTTAAATTATTGCATTGTTTAATGAGTAGGATGTATCGACCAAAAATCATCAGGATGTATCCACCCCCATCCTCCTATTTCCTGCGTAAAAGAATACTGTTAAGTCTTCAATGGACTTGATCACTGCTGCCACAGTGGCATTTGTCTTCGCTATAGTTTTCTTACTACAGCTAATCAAGTGATGGTCATGAATAGATAATTGGGGTATAAATGTTATCAGAATATTTTGTCTCATATCTGCTATAGTTTTTCATTTAGATCAGTATGAATGAATGGTATAATTTTTGACTCCTTTTATTTTAACCTTCACTTTTGCATTGGTGTCGTTAATACATGAGAGGGAATAAAACATGGTTAGATATATTCTGTTTTCTGAATTCATTTCATTAATTGCTTGACATTTCTTATTTGTAGCTGCATTCATTAGACCTTTCTGCAAACAAAAATGCGTAACCCGCTCTTGTTAACTTGCTCAAGGTAACTAGAGTATGTGCTATTATTGGGCTTTCACACACGTGTTCAGACAGTAATTATATCCTAATTTGCATTCTTATAGATGGTTTTTTGTGCTCTAGTTGGTAACATTGCTTTCTCAAATTCATGCTTTGTAGATAGTGAAAACCTTAAAAAACTTGCAGACCTGGATGCAGTCCATGTAAGTTAACTTGACATATTAATAAACAATTGCTAGAATTTCTGTCGTGTCAACTGTCTTACAATTTTTATCTATAAAAAATAGGACTATTTGACTTCTAGGAGGAGAAAGATGTCAAATGGGCCAACTGATCTCATTGTCTTCTGCCATAGAGGATCAGAGTACTGGAAAGGAAATGACTAGAAACAGAGTGAACATGTGTAAAAGTTATTTGTTATTTTATATCAAAAATCTTCTTTTTTTCCTGGCTTCTTTGTCTAGGAGATTCATGCTGATATTTCTTACACTAAATTTGTAGGTGAAGTTTTCTTTAAGCTTATCAATTCTGTGGAGATGTCCCATGCAAAATATTTGGTGCTCTATATTTTAGATCCCTTTCAATCAATCAGTTATCCTTCTTCTCGAGAACTAGGAAGAAAGCACGAAGATTCTAGAGGAAATGGATCACTCAATTCCACCATCTGTGACGAAGTTTGCCTGATCAAGTCATCACTACTTGAAGGGGTTTTAGTCGTAAGTATTTGTTTAACCGTCCATTTGCATCTGGCTGTGTGTTTAGCGGTGCACCTTGTATCTAACTAGGCAGATAATTCTCATATGATCTTTTCATCTGTGATAGGTTAGTTCTTTGTTCATGCATATTGACAGATATGCCATCTCTGAACTATTGGAAGGCTGGAATTAGCATTTTTTTTATGGGCTCTATTTGTATGACCATAATCAACTTGCACCCCTAGAAAGGATATAAAATGCTCCATTCTTGTTTTTGCAGGCAGTTTCGTCATTTCCTAGTTCATTCCCTCACCTGTTCTCTGGCAAAGATGACCTCCGCTGCTTAATTCCATGTGCTATCGACCGGGGTCATGCCCTTTTAGTGTTGAAGATCTGTTCAATCTGAATGTAATTTACTCCAAATGCTGATAAGTTAAACTACCTTACTCGTACAGTATAACTATCATATAGAAACACTCATAATGAGATTTCCAGGGAGTATGACTAGGAAGCATGCATTAATACTGTAACACATACTCTTTGACTAATTCGGTGTGAAATGGACTACTGAGTAATTTATCTTAAATCCATCAACTTTGATTGAGATGCATTATAAAATTTTCATAAGAAATTGCCCTATGCTTTGGGAATATGATGAATGCAATAAGGGAATATCTTAAATTTAAACATACACCGTATAAGCAAGTAAAGTTTATGGCAATAAAGTTTAGGATAAATACAATGCAATTCGAACCATGCGACATCTTTAAACTGACATATTAAAACTAATGTTTTTAATTGCATGACCCCACACTTTAGTCTATGTCCATGTCTGTGTGCTTGCATATGTTGTGCATGCTTGGAAGTG
>JANIIA010069603.1:0-10505 GCA_027478495.1 Erythroxylum alaternifolium
TAAGTGACGTGACACGCCATTCTCGCGGGGCACGGATTCGGGTATCACCATCGATATCGGGTTCGGATCCAGCGAGAATGGGGTGTTACATTTAAGCTTTAAAGAAGTATGTTTAAAGGACACTGAAAAAGTTATTAATTTAGTAATTTAGTATAGATAAGTAATTTTATTCAAGATAATTTAAAGGTATGTTAAAGAGTGATGTTCAAACTTTAAAGAAGTATGTTTAAAGAAGGGCGTTGAGAAAGTTATTAATTAGTGATTTAGTATAGATAAGTAATTTTGTTTAGGATATTTTTAGTGACTTTTTATATTTATTCAATTTTGGAAAAGAACTCAATTTTTATTTCTTATTTGAATTGATTTTCATTAATATTTTCAATTCTTTTTCAACCTATTTTCTATTTCTTCTATATATACTTTGATTACTTGTGTCAGATCACAAGTTAAGTTTCCTTCTTATTATTACTTCTTTCGTTGGCTGTGTTGATTGAAATCAAATCTTATATTAAATAGACATAGAAGAAGCAATAATTAAGAAGACAAAGTTAAGGGGTATTTTCATTATCAAACTTTTATCTTTTATCTTTTTGTTTTATCTTTATTCTTTGGTTCATTATTTTGTGACCTTTTTGTTTTAGTTATCGTTGTGACTTACTTTTGTACAAAACTAACAAAAATAGTTTCTCATGTTTTCAAGTTAAAATTATAATAGCAAATATGGAATCAACAAAAAGGAATTTCAAGGAACTTAGCATCCTCTACTCCTGATAAGTTTGAACTGACATAGAATTATTTTTCTTCTTCTCAAGCATTTGATGGGAATATCCAGTATAATTGTATGTTTTGTGATAGAATGTTTAAAGCAAAAATATTTTATATAATTAAGGAACATCTTCATTGTGTTAAGGGTAATATTGCTTCTTACAAAAAAGTAGCATTTAATGTAAGTGAGAAGATTGGAAATTATTTACAACAACAAATAAAAAAGAAAACGGGAAATAAAGAGACTCATGATATATCTTTCGGAGATGATGAAGCACCATAAATATTACGTAAAGGAAAAAGGAAAGTTACTTTTAACTTGGATTCTTATTTTTCTCCAATAATTACTTATGGTTCTCAACCTAGTTTTAAAAGTGTTTTGGTTGATTAGGATGATGTTTTGTGATGTAAATGATCATAGGCTAGATAGTTTTGTTATTTATGTATTCTATTAAATGCTTTAGATTCACCATATTTTCAAGAAGCAATAAATGCTACATTAATGATAGGTCTAAGATTTAAGGTACCTTTTTATTATGAGATTCGTGTGTCTTTGATTCAAGAATTTAAAAAGTAATGCCAGTTGATTGTGGATATATATAAGTTTATTGAGGAATGAATAGGATGAACTATTATAGAATATGGGTACACTTATCAAAGACAAAGAACCTTGATTAATTTCTTGGTTTATTATAATATTGAAACAACTTTTATTAATATGTTAATGCTTCTGATATGGTAAAAAGTGCTTGTGCTTTAGCTGAATTATTTTTTGAAATTGTTATGTGGGTTAGACTAAAGGATGTTGTGCATTTTGTTACAGATAATGTAGATAATTATGTACCTATTGGGTACTTGTTACAATTAAAATATGTGCAATTTTATTGGTCTCTACATGTTGCTCAAGCATAAATCTTATTTTAAAAATATTGGTGGTATAGACTATATTTTTACTCTTGCTTCACGTGCATCTAAGATCACAATTTTTGTATATAATTATGTTACATTGTTATCTTGATTAAGAAAAGAAGAAGATTAGATTGAAATCGTGCATCATACTGCTACTAGGTTTGTAGCTATATTTATTACTTTGAAATGTGTTTATGTCCACAAGCAACTACTTTAAAATTTAGTGATAAATAAACATTTTCAAGTCATAAGTTATCAAATAGTGCAAAAGGAAAAAAGTTTGGGCTATTATTCTAAATAATAAATTTTGGAATACATGCTTGATCGTTGTGAACATTGTGACTCTGCTTATGAGATTGATAAGGATTGTTGACTCAAATGAGAAGCCATCTTTAGGTACATATATTATGGTATGTATAGAGCTTGCAAAACAATTATGTGTCTTTTTAAAAGAAATGAGAAATTATACAAGCCTTATATAGATATACTTGACTGATGATGGGATAAGCATCTTACTCAAATGATCCACTTAGCAGGTTATATTTTCAATCCTTATTGTTTATATATTGGAGACACATGTGTAAATCATATTATGGGTGGTTTCTTGATGTGATTGAATGCAAAGTATTTTCTCTATTGAAGAGTAATCACAAGTGACAAATGAAATTAAAGTGTATCGTGAAATATTAGAAAGTTTTGCTAGATCATCTATAAAAAGAGAACTTATGATGAAAAAATATAGCCCGGTAAGTTTCTATACTTTTAGTTCATCATTTACTTATTAATAATATATATTTTTATTTCTCATAACTGTTAATTTAAAATAAAGATGAGTGGTGGGGATTAATCGTTGAAAGTGCTCAAATATTGAGAAAACTCTCTATTAGATTACTCAGTAAAAAAACTTCTACATCAAGTCGTTAACGTAATCGGAACATTTTTTAATATATTCATACAAAAAAACAAAATTATTTAGAATATCAAAGACCCAATGATCTTACTTATGTTACATATAATTCGAGAATGAAGAACATGTATTTTATTAATTTGTTATTACTTTTCATTAATTTTATTTGTATTATTGACCTTATAATTTCTCTATTATGTATTCAAAGCACTTAGTAAGACGAGAACATATAATCTAGTTGATATTGATTATATTGATCATCCTAATTTTTGGATGGAAGAAGAAGAACTATCATCTAATCTTGATTATAATGATATTTTTTGGAAAATTAAAAAATTCATTAATGATAATAAAACTTTAAGGACATAATGTTTGGAGAATAAAAACTCTCCAACATTAACTTAGCAAAATGACAATGTTAAGGACATAGCTTTTACTCTCCTACATTAACTTATCAAAATGACAATGTTAAGGACATAGCATTGCAGATACACTACAACTAAGCATAACAAGAAACGACAGTGTTGCAGGTAATAAATGAAGATCCAACAAAATGGTGGCATTTTGTAAAAGGGGTAAAACCCCTCTCCAGTAGAGTATCGCATCTTCAATCATTACTCAATTAAGGTTGGGAGATTTGGAGACTTCGAGGGAGTCGCCTAAAGCAAGTGTTGGGAACTTGGGATACCAACGATATAGTCTCTTCAGTTTCATGTCATGCATTTCCTTCTTTTAAATTGCTTTAATCATTGTTACACGATTGCTAGGTTTAGATTTTAGCTTGAATAACTCTCGGGATTTAGACATGGAGGGGCGATCTCAGGCCAGATAAGAGCTAAACTCTACTTGATTCTTCTGTACAAGCTCCATATGTTGCTTTAATTATAAGAAGTATGCATCATCTGTATGTTTATCTGTTTCCCAGTCCTATTGGTTAACTAGGGCATATTTAGGTGTAAGAGTCCTCCAATTTCTTCCAATTCCTTTCATCCCATTCGTTCTTCTTCCTTCTAATTCATATTCCACGATATTAGCTCCCCAACCTTTACATACTGTCCTTTTATCAGAGTAGTGGCATTTGAAGGAAGTATTACAAATATACAATTAAGAATAATATAGTAATTTCCAATTTTTAATTTATTTGAATGTAGTGGAAGAAGTTGATACAGATATTTTAAATAAAATACAATTTTCATTTTTATTGCTATTTTAAGTTTTATGTTAAATTTAGATTCAAATTTGATTTATTATTTGTTTATTATACGATAATAAAAATTAATGTATTCTTTTTATTTTAATAAAATATTTTATTTTTATTTGTTCTTATAATTATGCTTCTTATTTATTATATACTGATTTTATAACTATTTAATATCGATTAAACTTTAAACTTTTCTTTTAACTGATTTAATGTCCATTTCAATTTTTAAAATATTGGAAAAGAATGAAGAATATACTGTACACACAAAGTTAGAATAGAGAGACAACACACACTAAAAGCACGTTTGTTTTTATTTTTATTTTGTTTTTATTTTTTTGTTTTTGGTTTCAAATTCAATAAAAACCTATTTGTTTGAATTTTTGATTTTCATTTTTTGTTTTGATTTATTCTAGTTTTCAAAAATTATTAAAACCATAAAAGTTGTTTTTATTTTCTATTTTGTTTTCAAATTAAGTAAAAGATCCTTTTTGTTTGGATTTTTAGTTTTTGTTTTTTATTTTGATTTCTTTTAGTTTTGAAAATTACGAAAACCATAAAAAGTGGGTTTTATTTTCTATTTCTTTTCATAATATAATTTTCTATCAACTAAATATATACTATTTAATAATTTAATATATGAATTATGAATAATATAATTTAATATGATATTTAATTAATTAAAATTAATTATTAATAAGAATTATTAATAATTTAAGTTTACTTAATTTTCAATTTAATTAAATAAATAAAATAAAATAATTATTAATAAATATAATTAAATTTAAAATATTTTTAAAATATATAAAATTGAAATAATTTTGATTTAATAATTAAAATATATTTAAAATATTTATAAATAAAAAGTTAATTTAAATTTATTATTTAATAATATAAAATGATTTTATTAATAATCTATTAACAAATATTTTATAAAAGAATAAAATGAATTTATTAATTAAAAATAATTTATTTTTAACTTTTATTATAGTAATTGTTACACATAATTTTTTTTATCAAATTTGTTTTTATTTGAAGAAGCAGGAAGACTCGCTGCAAACTGCTAACAAAACTAGACGTTAACAACAATGCCATCCCTTGCTACGCATTTCTTTGCCGCCTTTTTCCTCCTCCGCGTTGGTGTTATCCGTCTTCTCTCATCTTCCTCCCTCTGTCTCAAAAATCCATCTCTCTTCAGATCCAAAGCTTGATATCTTTCCGTTCCCAAGGGGAAAAATCTCGACTTGTATATCCCAACCATTGCTCTTCCTATTGCTTGTTTCTCTGAGATTTTCCTTTTCTTGACTTTCCCCGGTCACCGTACTGACGATCTGTCCTTGTTATATCAATCACTGGTTCTTTTCCTCTATTTGGCATTGACATATTTGTTTATTTTGCGGGATAGTAGTGACCATTTTGTTGTTACAGATAGTTTCTTGTTTGTTATCGCGGGAATTGTGTTTTTTGTGGAGTATTCGGTTGTTGGGAAGGAGATATCTGGTATATTTGGCGAGCTTGTCTATGAGTTTTTAGGAGATCTGACTCTTTCTTTGTGGCCGTTGTTGTTTGTACTTGAGTATTGGGCCTAGTTCGTTTCTAGCGGAGTTTTGTTTGTCTTGCCGTTTGGTTTTTTTTCGGGTATTTGGTTCTTGCAATTTGGGTTGTGTTTTGATAGCGATGCTTTTGTTTTCAAATGTCGTGCTTTGGCCTAGAAGTGAAAATGCGGAGTTCATTTGCGATCTTGGGGAAGATGGACGGAGAGGTGTGGAGTTCATTTGCGATCTTGGGGAAGATGGACGGAGAGGTGTGGCATTGGTGCATTTGTTGTTTCTTGTGCATGCAATTGGGGTATTGCTTTTTAGTTTTGGGTTATTTGGGCTGTTGCCAAGTAATAAGCATTCAACGGGTGGTGAGTCAAGTGGGCAGTTGCCAGCAGGGCTTGAATCTCAGAGCTCTTTGAGTGCAGAAAGGTATAGGTTTAAGTTGCAATGTGTGCGAATTGGAGGATAATTTCTGTATATTATTTCTGATAAATGACAGAAATACATATAGGGAAGATAAGCAATAGTTCTTGCTATTCAATCCCTTGATTATTGCCTAGAAAGAAGTAAATAAGATCCCATGAAAATAGGAACCAAAAATGGAAAAGATAAAATGATATTTTAAGAAATAAACTATTGAGCAAATAAGGAAATAAATAAAGTAATAAAACTGAAAATATTCTTCCAACACTTCCCCTCAAGCTGGTGAATAGATGTTGATCATTCCAAACTTGCTGCTTAACTCTTCAAATCTGACTCTAGTAAGTGCTTTTGTGAAAACATTTGTAACTTGTTTGCTAGTGAGAATGTGAACTAGATCAATCAAACCAAAATCTACTTCCTCCTTTATGAAATGACGATCTTTCTCCACATGTTTAGTTATATTATGAAAGATAGGATTCTTTGCAATCTCATTAGTTGCTAGGTTGTCACACCACACCCTCACCTAAGGCTCTACTTTGATCTAAAGTTCTCCCCAGAGTTTTTTAATCTATATTCCTTCACAAATTCCTAATGCTAGTGCTCTATACTTAACCTCTGCACTGCTTTTGGCAACCACTAGTTGTTTTTTACTTCTCCAAGTTACCAAGTTACCTCACACAAAGATACAATAACTTGTTTTAGACCTCGTATCAGTCACTGGTCTAGCTAATCAACATTTGTGAATAGTTCAGTACTCCTTGTCTCACTTTTCTTGAAGAATAATCCTTTTATAGGAGTCATTTTCAAATACTTCAAGATTCTGAGTACTGCATCCATATGTTCCTATTGAGGGTTGCTCATAAACTGACTAACCACACTCACAGGATAACTGATGTCTGGTTGAGTGTGAGACAAATAGATCAGTTTTCTAACTAATCTTTGATATCTCCCTGTATCCACTGGTGTGCCTTCTTCTTTAAGACTCAATTTATATGTTGATTCTATGGGTATCTCAGCAGGCTTTGACCCCATCATCCTAGTTTCGTGTAAAAAGTCAAGTGTATACTTCCTTTAGGACACTGAAATTCCCTCATTAGATTGGCCACCTCCATCCCCAAAAAGTATCTCAAATAGCCCATATCCTCAACTTCGAATTCTCGAGCCAAAGCACGTTTTAACTCCTTCATGCCTTCTGCTGGACCCCGTTTCTGAAGTCCAACTCCAGCAGAAAATCATAAGACTTGAGCTATCTCCAATAGAGAACACCTTGATCCTTAATTAGTGAAGTCTGTGTTTAATTCCAAGTAAATGACTGTTCAATAAGATTGACTTAACTTCTTCTTTATATCGTCTGTGGTTAGCCCATCGTCTGTGTTTACTTATGGCCTAAGTTCTTTCATCTGAGTTTGGTCATCTATAGTTGACTTTCATTGGCTGGGTTTGACCCCTCTCTTATTGTCTGTCTTTCAACCGTCTGCCTTTCTATCGTCTGTCTTATGATGTGTCATCACAGACGATTCCTTGCGTCTATGTTATGACGTGTCATCTGTGTTCCTTGTGTCTGTATTTTGTGAGTCTGGGTTCCTCCTTTGCGTCAATGTGTGACATCAGCATAGACGATCCTTTGCGTCTATCTTCCGTGATTCTGTCTTCCTTTGCATCTGTATGTGACGTTAGCACAAACGATACCCTCCCTCTATATCTTCCTTTGCGTTTGTGTTGTGACATCAGCACAGATGATTCCTTTTGTCTGTGTTCTTCCTTTGCGTCTACGTTGTGACGTCAGCACAGACGATCCCTTTCATCTGTGTTCTTCCTTTAGCGTCTACTTTATTGAAGGCAGACTTAACTCCTTCCAGACACCCTCATTCATCCAAATCCAAGGTCAAAAACACAGAAACTTAAACCTCAATTGCTTCTCAAAGCCTCAAATTCATTGGATCAACTCATGCAACGTTAAAAACTTAACACTTGTCATAATCATACGCAGAACATATATATTTCATTCATCCCTTAACAAATGTTGGATTTACAGAGCTTTAACAACCTTACAGGCCACAATACATCAATACATTTGAATCAGTAAGGCTTGAAAAGAGACTAAGGCCTTAAGTTCTCAAAAATCGAACATAAGAGTACACAAATATATGCAGGCTGGAGTGCTGCCCTAACTCTTGACTATTCACTCTCTTATTCTTCACCTGAATGGGGCGGAATTGGGAGGGGTGAGCTTAAAGCTCGTGGGTAGCAAGTTTATCATTAAGAAACAAGCAGAAATCTGTTTTCAAAACTTATTGAAATATGCAATTCGAAAAAACACTTGAAAAATCAAAACCTTGTTGTTTCTCAAAAATCGTATTCAGATAAACAAATCATGCACAGCTATAAGTCATGTATGCATCAAAATTAAGAACACATAATCACATCAAAATGGTCAGGTTTGGTCCATAAACAAAATGAACTACACAGTCCATATAATGATCTTATGGAGTCGTAAACAAAACAAACTAGCACAATCCCACTTAGTGGTTTTGTGTAGCCGTAAACTTATGGGAGTCCATGAAGGAGCTTCATGTCACTAGCGGGCAGGCAGGAGAAGCCTTTAGATGAGTACTTGACATCAGAATGCACCAAACAAAACCCGCATAGCATGTATTTCATAATCTTGAATATTTGTTGCCCAAAATGGCAAAATTCTTAAAACTTGACCTTTTCCGGAGATAAAATCCTTTCAGAAACATTTTCATGTTCATTCCACACTTATCAGCACAATAGCTTTCATGTAACACATAACACATTTTCAAAGCATTTACAGAGTCATAACGCATGTTCATGAATTAGTTGACACTATTCATTTTTTTCATGTAAAAGAACACTTTAATGGCCTATTGCTTAATCATAAAACTAAAACCCACATTAAAAATCCTTGCTTGCTTAAGTATCGGACTTTAGAATGCCTTTGATTCCTTTGCCTCTCTTGAACCCCTCCTTGATTTCCTTCATGAAAAGACACAACTCCCATTCAACAGAAATTCGGATTTGACCAACCCATAATGCATATTCACACAATGGATTCTAGAATACTTAAACCCATATATTTCTTAAGCTCTTTGAACCAAAAGCCCTTTAAAACTCCAAAAGATTTAACATCAACATACCTTGAATCTTCACCAAACAATGAGATTCTTAGCTCTACAGAAGGCTCTTTTCTTCCTCTTTCTTTTTCCCTTCTTGAATAAGCTCAGATTCTCTCTTTAAGACTAAGAGAAATCATGACTTAGTTTAAAGTTCTATTCTTTTCACTCTTCTTCGAAACCTCCCTTCTTCACATTTTTGTCTTCTTATTTGCAAAACAATATTTTTCCTCTTCCCATTCTACCCTTAAGGGGTGTTAAAAGTCTAATTTGCCTTTCCTTTAATGCCTTAATGCTTCTAACTTAAATCATGTACCCAAAATACCCTTATGCATTCTTAATTCTTCAACTTACTCTTCCAATTTCCATGCAATACATGAAATAAACCATCCTAAACTTGACTTAATTATTTAACTCCAATAGAAAAATATAATTTATCTAACAAGATCACCAAAATCATTCAATTTATGCTTACTAAAAGATTCGGGGTCCAACAAAAATAGTTATTGTGATGCAGTTATTAGAATTTTGAAATATTTAGAAGGCTCTCTAGGGCAAGGTCTTCTTTACCAAAATCATGGACATATTAAGATTCAAAGGTATACATATGGAAACTGGGAAGGCTCTTATGACCAACGGTCTACTTCAAACTACTGTGTATTTTAGGGTGAAAACCTGGTGTCATGGAAAAGTATTAGAGACAGACCTTCCACATACATTCTGCCTACTATTGAAGCTCAATCACTCAGGCCTGTCTATTGTCGATTAAGGTAATATTGATCGTCTGAAATCCTTTTTTCCACTTCTTTGAATTTCATCCTTGATATGACCAAAGAAGTTGACTGTAGCTTCCTTTCTTGTCTCTTTGAGTTTCAGGACCTTAGTTGAGCATCTCTTACCCCTTTTCTAAGCCCTGATGGCTTTTCCTTTTCAACAGCTAAAACGGTAAGCCTCTCTCCCCGCACCTCCCATATTGATAGAAGATGTTATTATCGAACTGTCTTCTATTTTCTATGTATGTTTCCCTGTTTTTCCTTTGTCTCTACATGTTTCTCTATATTCTCTATTCATTTGCAAGCTGGGATGAACATTTCTTGATAGAGCTAGAGGAGATAATATGTTCTTTAACTTTATCAAAGATGTACTCTCTGACTTGATGTGAACTTCTACTGGAAGTTTGAAATCTTGGAATGTTTCTTTCTGCCTATGTTTCCTTAATGCCAGTCACAAAGGAAATTAGGTTGATAAGATAATAGGTTGAGAAATTGACTTTAGTCTGCTGAACCCTTGCATAATCACAGTGAAATGAGATGTGCTTAGGGACCACTGACATTTGTGTCTTATTGAAGACCAAAGGCCTTCCGACACTCAAAAAATAGATGATCCCTACTTTCTTGTCCTGAGTTACACAGGACACAATCCGCTCTTGAATTCAGAAAGGAGAGTCTACCCATAGTGCTAAGTTTGTTTAGAGTAGTAAGCCAAAGGATGAATGAATAGCTCGGCCTTAGCTCTTGACCCCATATAACTTCATACCATTCCACCTTGGTATTTCTCTGAAACAACCATTCCTTGCAACTTTTGTTGTGCAAATACATTGTGGGTGGTTTCTCTAAATGTATTGGTTA
>JANIIA010069684.1:0-10504 GCA_027478495.1 Erythroxylum alaternifolium
ATACATATAAGGTATGTAAAGCGAACAATATAGCAACGGGCGAGAGAGAGAGATTGAGATAAAACGACGAGCGATGGTGTGTTGTGGAGGTTATGTGCGAAATCCCAATCCCAGCATTTATGAAATGGGAGGCCGAAATCACCTTTCACGATTTGGCGAATTTGCCAAGGAGCCATTGGTGGTCGCGTGTAACTTGACGGTCCTATCTTCTTCTTCTTCTTCTTCTTCTTCTTCTTCTTCATGTTCCTTATCCATGGAAACTCCTCCTGACGGCTATCGGAGGAACGTCGGCATTTGTCTGGTCAACTCCTCTAGGAAGGTTTTTTCTTTGTAAAAACGTTGTCTACATTAAGACTATTTACTTTAATTAATTGACCACTAAAGAACTTCTGGTATTGAAACTGTAGATATTCACGGCGGCCAGGATAAACATAAGGAATACGTGGCAGATGCCTCAGGTGGTTGTCCAATCTTGGCCTATTTCTAACAGTTGGAATTAGTTTCAGTCCAATTGAAGCAGAACAATTGTTCATCGTAGATGGGTGGTGTTTTTGAAGGTACAATCAAAGCTGTGCGTTGTGTTATTTCTCGCAGGGTGGTGCCGATGACGGTGAGGATTTGAGGAAAGCGGCGATGCGAGAGTTGAGGGAAGAAACTGGTGTTACTTCAGCCGAATTTTTGGCAGAGGTTTTGTTTTGCGGTTTAATGAGGGCATTGAAATTTTTATACTTAGACTGCACGAAATGATTTTCCTTTTTATTTCCATTTATTTTTGGCTTATTATGATCATGGTTAGGCTCCCTATTGGCTGACCTACGATTTCCCAATTCAAGTTAGATACAGACTCAATCGTCGGTGGGGCACAAATTATAAAGGGCAAGCACAAAAGTGGTTAGATTATGACTTAACTGATGTTAACTAGGAATATTTTAGGTTTCTGTATCTTCTTTCTTTAGCTTAACCGTCATTTGTTATTCCTTGTTATGTTTCTAGTTTCTACTTTCATGTTGCATACATGAATTGTTAGTTAGTTGTAATTTCTTGGAGTTAGTGTACACTACACAAGTTTGAAGTAGAGGGTTAGGACACATGTAGGTGGTGATGGGGGTGATATACTCATCTCTGTTATTTGCATTTATGAAGATTTAGAGTATATGCACCACTGGCCGTTCAAACATGCATTTAATTTTTTTATTTCAATCTTAATGCATCCTATATTCTCTATCATCTCTATTAAAATTTCTTTTCCATAGAAATGTCCATCAGACAGCCATTGCTGCACCTTAACTCTATTGGAGAAGGTCGTGATATGTCTATATTTGATAGCAAGTATGTGGACAATAATTCCAGAAATAGTTTCCTTTTCCCCATCTAAATCAGTTACTGCCGGTAGATAGTGCTAAATAAAGATCAAAGCGTCCTAATGCTCTAAACGCTGTTCTCCTTATCTTGGACGCCAGGTTTCTTTTTAAGTTTACTGGGAAGGAGGAAGAGATAAACCTGTTGGGCGATGGCTCTGAAAAGCCTGAATTTAAAGACTGGTCGTGGATGTGGCCTGAAAGAGTGGTGGAACTTGTGAGTCAATCTTACTATTTTTTTACTTTGCACGTATGTCTCTTACAGGGTTTTGTTACGGACTCAAACTGCATGACCATCATTTTGGTAGTATTTATGTTCATCATGACTAATATTACCCAACTTACCTTTACACACCAGCAAATGGTCTATAGTATGCAGGAATATTTTCGTGAGACATTGGGCATATTAACCGTAAGGGCCACCAAAATAATAGTTCCTTTTTTTTTATTATTGTTAATGCTTTTTTTTCCATGTTGAACAGGCAGTATATTTCAAGAAACCTGTCTATCAGCAAGTTATGAAGATATTTAGTCCTTATCTTCTATCAGATGAGGGTGAAGGAATTTTTTGTGCAAACTATGAAACTAAAGTCATAGTGTCTATATAGAGTCAACTCCTGTATAAGACGGCTGACCTATCATTATGGCAAAAGCTATTACTGATACCTGACCAGACGACTCATAGATTTGTAAAGGGTGGTACAGGTTGAGCATGTGCTAATTCCTTTTCTACCTGCAAATGTGCTGAAGTAAATAAAGTTATTGGAAGAGGAAGATTAACCCAAAAAAAACATTCAAATTTCTGTTTCTTCACATTTTCCTTTCAAAATTCGATTGATGATGATCAACTCTTTTATTTGATTGTTTATGAAGGGTCAAGTCCAAGAGTGTTTAGCCAGTAATTGGGAGTGACACAACCTAGATGTTCAGATTCTTACACCGTAGGTTAGATGGACCTGACTTTTTCGAGATTTCCCTTATCCTGATTAGACGACTAAGACGCAATGTTGGCATTTCCGGCCAGGAAGGTTTTCACTTTCACCGAAAAGAGTCGGTTAGGCATTCATTGACTGGACGCATATTAACAGCAACATGGTGTTATCATCTAAAAGATATGAGCAACTCATGCATGTAGGGACCAACGGGTACTACAAATAGGTAGCATAATAGAAGAATGAAGTCTTCACCATAATAGGCTTGTACACAAAGGATGACGCTCTACATAGATAAATGGAGATCAATGCTTTTGCTGATGAGCTTTGGTGGGGAGAAAGCCAACTGAGATCTTCAAGACTAAAGCCAAGGCCGACATGGAAGACTGTGATGAGAAAATTTAATCGTAGGGCCAACGCCAAACCAGTTCTCGACTCAAAACTACACACAAAATGAGATATTGATTAAAAGGGTAACAAAACCTTTTGCTAATAGTTTTTCAGCTCAACCTAAGCCATGTTGCTAGATCAACAGGTTTTCATTCTTGAATTTAATTTCTCAAGTCTGTATAAGTAACACACTTTAACATGATTCTTGAGGAGATGTATTGAAGTGGGTTCTCCGCTTAATTCCCCAATCCTTAACTACTCCAAATACAATTACGTCCAGATAATCTTATCAAGCTCACTAGAGTAGACACTATCTTCTTCCCATGAATTTTCACGTAATAGAATCACTGTAACTCTTGGGGTCTGCATATGCCTATGGTGTGTTCTGATGGTGCTGTTGGGGCCTTTGCTTGGAATAGAGAGCTTGCAGATCAACCGTCGCTTCTGCTATTCATAGAACCATGATCATTTTAGTTTTGAGATTATTGACATCTCCGAATATTGCAAATGCTCCTCAAACGTTTTTGTCGTGTGTATGCTGTCTCGTTAATGAAAATAACTGTTAGCCTAGCTCCATTTTGTATCCAAGAAATGGAATTGGAATTCTAATTCTAATACCTGGAATCGTGAATATAGGTTGTTTTATGAAAATTGAGTTCTTCTGGATAATTCATTCCTTTATCAAATCTAACTATAAATTCAATGGAATTGGAATTTCAATTATGCGTGACAAATAAACAAAATATTTGGAGTTGAGATTCCTAAAGCAAATGCTGAGGTCCATTTATAATGCTGCCAAAAACGACCTTAGTGCAATTCTTTATAGTTGTGATGTATTATCTATTCATTTCTTATTATATGTAAAGACTTTTCATTTTACCAGGTTGGATTTTGCAGGTTGGCTCTCATGGAAATTGAAAATTTGTAGATCAGAAAAGGCGATTCTTTCCTCATCTTGATGTGGTACTAGATGGAGAGAGTAATGAACCAGGATCTAAGAGACCTTCTGGTTCTTGATACTCTGTGCAAATCGGTTTATACCTTGATGGTTTCTGGTCCATTCAATTCGGCTGTGTCTTGGACAGAAGGATTCGAAGACCTGCAAAACCAAAATTAAAGCCCAACGTTCTTGGAAGATTAATTCAGTGAACACGTTTGAGGTTTGTGCGAATTTCTGTAAATAGAAAGATTGTGATGTACGTGGAGATTTGCGATTCCAGTATTTATATGTGTTCAACAAGATATAGGGTTTGGTTATGAATCAAGACGTAATGGTGGGACTTGGTGCGCCTATCAGGTATCAAGACGCCCAGAGATTGCAAAACGCAGTAAGATGTCCTAATGAATTCCTGATAGATACTGAACTTTTCACCTATGGACGCCTGGCTTGCCTTGGTTAAAAAGAGCTACTTTGCTTCTTACATCGTCGAATGAGAATACACTGGAAGAATCAAAAGAGCATCCTTTCCCTATTATCACTGTATAAGCTTCTGTTTCTCATCATATATGAACTTCACGTTCAACTGGCTAACATCATGCTCATCATATTTTGTTAAACTGAATGTTCTTGTAGAAACTGAACTAATGTTCTACTGCCGTTGTATAGCAGAATGTTGTTATGGCCCTGGAGCACTTTCTAGGAATCAAGAGTGAAACAACTCTCTATTTTCTTTTGGGACGCTCCTTATATTCATGGATCTCTAGTACTAGGTCTGTAATTCTTCAGTTCGTTGATACTAATGTAATTAGAATAAAACATTAAAAGAAATGAAAATCATGAAATACACACCGCAAAACTGTTATAACGAGCAGTACTACTTACTACTGCAAAAGGTCTGTAATCTTTATAATAGAGCTTGTCAAGTGGTAAACGTGGCAGCTGTTTAAATGGGAAGACTAGGAGAAGGACAAATGCAATGATCCAGACCGAGACGGCGAGGGGGGACACTTCAAATTGACGTGAGTCTAAGGAGGTCTTTATTTGCAACGTATATGTATTTCCATTCCATCCACACTCTTTCCAGCTGACAAGGACCTAACTGATCCACAAGCACAATGTAGGAGATTCCGACCTTTGGTTCCAGTAATTTTGTTGGTCCACCCATTGAGAGGAGCAAGGGGCCTGTGTTCTCGAAAGAGCTGCTGCTTGCAGGGCTTCGGGTTTCATAAGAGCTGTGTGGGTTAAAAAATCTCAATCAACTTCCACGATGTTTTTTTTTTTTTTTTTGGGATAAACTTCCACGATGTTAAAAACCATCGACTTTAGGACATGGCGTCTTCTTAACCAAATGAGAATCATATAAGTTGATCAGGGTCTCCTAAAACTTGGATAAGTTCCACATTGATAACTAATATTACTGACCAAAAACGTACTGACCTTGCTTTGGCTTCATCGACAGCAAGGAGCATATTTGAGAACAAGGCGATGACTGGAAGGAACGGAGATATGATCACTACGAGATTTTCATTCAACGCTGTTCTCTATCTATATCACAAATTGCAAATAAAATCTCAAGACTGATTGGGAACTGAACTCTAGAGCATCAGGAACCTCGCGACAAAATATGGCATAAACTGATTGTAAAACAGAAGCAACACAACTTGTCAACTTACTATCTACAACATGAGCGGGATAAGGATACATGAGCAGTAGTAACAGTAATGATGATGAATTTGTCTCATCGGCCATCAGCAGAAGTGAAGGACTCTGCAAAGCCAGTTGGCCTTGCTGGTATACTACTTTTGCTATCAGCCAGGTCCAAACTCAAGTCCTTTCCTTCTGCTTCTTGCCAACCTTTCACCATCTGATTAAGAGGAAGGCTATAATCAATGCCACAATATTCTTCAGTATCATCATCTAACGGTTTCCATTTCTCAACAAGTGGACCTAGCACATTCACTGCATGGCTCATATCTGGTCTTTGGTTAGGCTCCCTAGCTGTGCAATGCCCTGCAAGTTCGGCAATAACAGAAATGCTTTCCAATTTTTCATCTTTGACATCCAGGGCAGGGTCAATTGCGGCCCTCAGTGTCTCTTTATCTGATTTGATACGCCAGAACCATGCAGCTAAGTATCGACTTTCTTCTGGTCTGTCCTCATCAAGGGCCATTAGTCCAGTCAACAGCTCCATTAAAACAACTCCAAAACTAAAGACATCGGCCTTGGTTGTGACTTTTCCCGTCACTAAGAAAATATAAATGAAGAAGTTAGTCTTCAGAGTAATTGTACACATCAAAAAGTAACATGAGGTCTATTGTGCTACTGTACAGCTAATATAAAGAAAATACGATGCTAAGTGGATGTATTTGTTTCAGCATGCGAAATCATGACATGGAACTCAGACAATTCCCTTCAAACCATTTCTGTATTAAAAGCATTTACTTGATTTTACGAGGCCCTAAAATTCTAGCAAGAATAAGCTATATCAATGATTCAAGATTCAGCTAAAAACCAGTTTTACATTTATGAATCAGTTCCTTGTTCAGACATTAGAAAATAAACTGGTTGTTATTTAAAAAATCAATTCAAAAAGTCTGAAATGAAGTAGATAAGATTGGACGCGCTTACCAGCATATTCTGGCGCCAAGTATCCAAAAGTCCCAGCAAGCCTGGTCACCACAGATTTCTGACCATTCTCTCCATCAGGAGCAAGTTTGACCAATCCAAAATCAGAAACCTTTGCTCTGAAATCATCAGCAAGTAAGATGTTTGAAGATTTAAGGTCTCTGTGAATGAAGCTCTGATGGGCTAGATTATGAAGATACTCCATTCCTCTGGCAACATCCAAAGCTATATTTAGTCTCCTCTTCCAAGAAAGAGGCTCCAGTTTCAAGCTTTTCCAGTGGAAAAGATGCTTACTGAGGGCTCCCTGAGGCATGTACTCATAAACAAGAATTCTCTCATAGCCTTCAATTGAGTATCCGAGAAGAGATACCAAATGACGATGGCGGACTTTTGAAAGAACTGCAATCTCTGCCTGAAATTCATCTAACGCTTTGCTGCTAATGGCACCTGCTTCCATTCTTTTAACTGCTATTTTTGTTCCATCGTCTAATTCTCCTTTATAAACCACCCCAAAGCCACCACGGCCAAGCTCATTATCTGGCGCAAAATTCTTGGTCACATTGCGAAGAACCTGAACCGAAATGACTAAGTTTCCTGCTTCAAGGACGTGAGACTCCCCAATACCACTATTATTCCTGCTAGCAGAACCGCTAACTGTAGAAGTGCTTCCAATTGTGTTGTTGGCAACAGCAATCTTAACCATGTTATCTGAATCAGATGGATCTCGCGGATGGATGACAAGGGAACTTGGAGCGTTAAAAGTTTGTTTCCGCTGCTTATAACAATATATTAATATAGGAATAGCCAGAATGGCCACAACTGCAATACTTGCAACAGGGGCTATAATTGCAACCAAAGTGGATCTTTTCGATTGGGTAGAGATGTGAGAACTACTAGAACCAGAACCTCTGCCTTTGTTTCCAGAAGGCGATTTGCTGGCTGGTGGTGTATCCGAGACTCCAGGTGATAAAGTGTTGTTAGGAGATGGTGCTGGTTTGGTCTGATTACCACCACTAAATAAAGGATTACCAGCAGTGACAACATTAACAGTGGTTTTAAATGGCGGTAGTGGAGGGGAAATACCATTGCTGCTAAGGTCCAACTTTGTCAAGGATGCTAAGCCAGTCCAGTTGGCGGGAACTAAGCCATTTAGATTGTTATTGCCAAGTTGGATTTGTGTGATGGAATCTAATCTCCCTACAGAAGGACTCAAGGTTCCGCTGAGATTATAATTAGGTAAAATAATGGAAGAAACTTTACCTTTGGCATCACAATGCACTCCAAGCCATGATGCACATGGATTATTGCCAGTCCAGGATTTAGCAAGTCTTGAAGGGTAATTTAACCCGCTTAAGAACTCTATAAGCGCCATCACTTCTGGTGCACAAGGAACCCCTGGACTGGTTTGACAAAAAGAATTTGAAGTGCAGGTGGCATTGATTGCTTTAAACTTTGGTATTGGACCCATCAACTGGTTATTATTCAAGTCCAACTTTTCCAGCGCCATATTTGCCAGGCTATCAGGGACTAAACCCACAAGTTGATTGCCATTAAGATTGAGATCTTTCAGTTCAGTCAAATTGCCAATGCTCTCTGGAATTGCACCTGTGAATTGGTTCCCGTGAAGCCACAAAGTGGTGAGCGAAGTCATCGTCGCCACCAAATCAATTGTACCTGTCAAACCACCCCCCTGTTGATCGTTTAACCATAAGTTCTGCAAAGACATTCCTCCCTGAAAGCTTGCAGGAATCTCCCCAGATAACTTATTGGTGGAAAGTTTCAAGTTTTCCAAAGATGATAAGTTTCCCAGAAAATCAGGCAATGGACCAACTAAATTGCAAGACATGCACGAAAAATTAGTTAACTGTGCAGCATATAACAACCCATTTGGGATTGACCAACCCTTAGTACCATTGAGATTGTTTCCATCAAGTGCCACTGATTGTAAACTCTCCAAACCATCAAAGAAATCAGATGGAATAGAATCGAACTGATTGTAATCCAAATAAGCATATATTAGCTTGGACAGTCCTCTAAGAGATGGTATAGGCCCTGTGAATTGGTTCCGTTGAAGACTCAATCTTTCCAACATAACCAGCTTGTTGAGGTTTTGAGGCAAAGGACCCTTTAGGTTCATATCCTGAACCTGAATCTGAGAGACCCTCGAACCAGAACAGAGCACATGTTTCCAACGTTGCCCACATGGGTCATTACCATTCTGAGGCCACTCCAAGGTTTCTGGGTTCTCTAACCCATCTCTAAATGACTTGAGAATTGCCAAGTCATTGGCATCTGTCTGTGCATAAACCACAATAGCTAGTGATACGAGTGATAAAGTTACAAACTTTACAAGGTAGCTTCTCATGGCAGATCTATGGAGTTGTTCCACTTCGGTTCATTACGCACCAACCCAAAAAGACAATATAAGCTACACAGTAGCATCTTCCATTAAAGTTTGCTTCAATACCCATCTCACATCCTACATGGGAGTGAGAAAAAATAGCACAATTCAGATTAATACCAATCTACATGTCTAAAGGCTGAAGAAGGAGAAGAAAACAAAACACACAAGTGCAGAGTGAAGACTAACTCACAGAAGAAGAGAAACAACCAAAGAAGTGAAAAAAGAAATGTTAAATCGCACAAGAAACCATGAAATTTGGATATAAAGAGATCAAAGAAGCATTCAACAAAACTAACCAAAGAGATGAGGAAAAAGGAAAAAGAAGTGGAGAATTGATAATAATAGTAATAATAACAGTCATAAAAAGAACATAAACCTTGGGAACCGATAAAAGAAAGAGAGAGAGATGGATCGTTGGCTTGGTTGAGAATCTATGTGTCTCGTATCTAATCTTCTGGATAGTAGATTGCCACATAGCAAGCAGATGTGTTCTTCTTCTATATCTCTCAATAGTTGCATTGCAACCACGCGGTACGCAGATCCGGGTCGTGTATATAGTAAAGGACATTTCCGTCTTCTTAGCCACAGATATTTGACCGCCGAAAGGTTGCTCTTGCTCTGCTTCTAAGTCTTAAAACATATTTCGGTCGAAAACAGTTCACTTGTAACCTGTTTTTCTCAAAGTAGTAGGGTAAAATCATTATTTTTATCTTAATAATTCATAACCAATTGATTAAATGAAGCGGAGTCTCCAATCCGTATCGTGGCACATCACAGTCTCTCTGACATTTGTCAACCTTGTAACCAATAGGTATGAAAATTAAATTAATTAGAACTGATAGACGCATTGCCCTGTAACCATTTTACAACTCCCTAATAGTAAAGTTAAGTGGATGGACCCATATGTGTATAACTTCTTTTCTAGCAAAGCTTGGTTGTAACATTAATTGCATATGACATTGACAACGAATACAAAGTATATTTAATTAGATATCTCAAAATCATGAAAGTAAATATTAATCGACGTGTTTATGCAAAACATTTAATATGTACCTTACAGAACATTACGGTTTTGACAGGTAAAATAGAAATTGACAAAAAAAGATTGTCATGTCCACCCTTTTCGGTATTATATGTACATTTGATGAGTTTTATATTAAGAAAACATGGCTACGTACTTGTGGGGGCAATTTTACGAGTGGAGGCAAGCCAACAAGGATCATTAATGTGACCACGTGGACGCGAAATTTACGGACGTAACAAAAGTCACGCTTTACTTTTGACTCAAACCGTGGACTTTTTGGGACGATGTAGAATGACCTAAATACCCTCTTGAAATTATTTCAAATATACATAACACATGTACGAGTTTGTAATTGGAATATATTCCATCTGCTTGCGATATAAATGCATTTTTAAAGGAAAAAAATTCAAAATATAAAACGAATTTCTTATTTTTGATGCTTAAGAGTTGCGGCGAAGCTCTACTCATGCTTGGTGTTAAGTTTAATGAACTTTATCCACGCACACTCGAAGTATATTAAACAACATTCGCATATACTTTTATTTAAGGTTTAAAAAATGTTAAATTGAAAGATGCCAGGCTGTAACGGGCAACGAGCTTTTAAAAATAATTATAAATGGGTGCACTCATGAACACTAAATAAGTAGTATTTATAAAAATGCACATGTAATGGGGCGGGCTATGGTGTGTAATGATTAACTCATCGTTTTTTTATATATAACTTAAGTTTCAGACTTTGCTCAATTAATTTTGGGACCTGGTTTAGTCGGATTCTGACGAGGCTGTACGTTGCCATTTGGATCCATGGAAACAACTATTGAACACGAGAAT
>JANIIA010069705.1:0-10504 GCA_027478495.1 Erythroxylum alaternifolium
AACTATCCGTGGGGTGCCTTCGATGGGAAAAATAGCCTGTTGGTACACTTTTGGTGGCTAAAATAGCCTGTTGGCAAGGTCATTAGGCGCTTAAGGTGGGAAAGACAGTTCATTGAGCACCTTCAGTGGGAAAAACAACCTGTTGGCACAACTTCGGTAGGAAAAATAGCCCCATGGCACACCTCCGGTGGGCAATAAAGTGCATTGGCATAGTCTCTAGGCACCTTCGGTGGGAAAAATAGCTCGTTGCCACATCTTTAGGAGGTAAAAGAGCCCATTGGCACAGCTTTGGTGGGTAAAATAGCCCATTGGCACACCTTTAGTGTAGAAAATAACCCCTTGGCATGATCGTTAAGCACCTTTGGTCGGAAAAAACAACTCTTTGGGCACTTTTGGTGGGAAACACAACCTATTAGCACACCTTCGATGGGTAAAATAGCCCGTTGGCACCATCTCTAGGCACCTTCGGTGTGAAAAATAGCCCGTTGGGCATATTTGGTCAGAAGCACAACCCGTTGGCACATCTTTGGTGGGTAAAATAGCTTGTTGACACATTCTCTAGGCACCTTCGGTGGGAAAACAGCTTATTGGCACACCTTCTGTGGGAAAAGAGAACGTTGGCAATCCTACGGTGGGAAAACAGCACGTTGGCAATCCTTCGGTGGGAAAAACTATCTATTGGCACACCTTTAATAGGAAAAGTAGCACGTTGTCAAGTTTGCACCATCGCTGCGCACACTCCTGGGAAAAATAGCCTATTGGCACACCTTTGGTGGGAAAAATAGCATCTTGGCATGGTCGATAGGCACCTTAGGTGGGAATAACAGTCTATTAGGCACCTTCAGTGGGGAAAACAGCATATTGGCACACCTTCAATGGGAAAAACAATCTATTGGCACACCTTCGATGGGAAACGGCCTGTTGAACAGCTTCGGCGGGAAAAATAGTCTATTGGCACACCTTCGGTTGGAAAAACAGCATATTGGCATGGTCAATAGGCACCATCGATGGGCAATATAGCCCATTGACACGGTTGCAAGGCACCTTGGGTGGGAAAAACGATCTGTTGGGCACCTTTAGTAGGAAAAACAACACGTTGGCACAACTTCAGTGGGAAAAACAACCTATTGGCACACCTTCAGTGGGAAACACAGCTCGTTGGCTCACCTTCGGTGGGTAAAATAGCTATTTGGCAAAGTTTTCGCTGCCTTTGGTGGGAAAAATAGTCCATCAGGCAAGTAAGGTGGGAAAAATAGCCTGTTCGCACACATTTAGTCGCCAAAATAGCCCGTTGGCATGGTTGCTAGGCACCTTAGATGGGAACAATAGCCAGTTGGCACACCTTCGGTAGGCAAAATAGCCGGTTGGCACACCTTTGGTAGGAAAAACAGCCCATTAGCACATCTTTAGTGGGCAAAACAACTTGTTGGCATGGTCGCTGGGCGCCTTTGGTGGGATAAACAGTTCGTGGCGAACATTCCATGGGAAAAATAGCCCATTGGAATAATCACTAGGCACCTTAGGAGTCAAAAATATTTAGTTGGGCACTGTTAGCAGAAACTGCAGCCCGTTAGCACACCCTCGATAAGCAAACCAAACTGTTGGCACACCTTCTGTCGGTAAAACAATCTGTTGACACAATCGCTAGGCACCTTTGGTGGGCAAAATAGCCCGTTGGGAACCTTCTGTTGGAAAAACAACTCGTTGGTACCCTTCGATGGTCAAAACAACCTGTTGGCAAAGTTGCTAGGTGCCTTCAGTGGGAAAATAGTCCGTAGGGCATCTTTGATGAGAAAAATAGCCCATTGACTGACATTTGGTAGCCAAAATAGACTGTTGGCATAGTCACTAGGCACCTTTGGTAGGAAAACTAGTCTATTGGCACATCTTTGGTGGGAAAGGCAGCAAGTTGACACGATCGATAGGCACCTTTGGTGGGCAAAATAGCTTGTTGGCACCGTCGCTAGGCACCTTAGGTGGGAAAAGTAGCAAGTTGGAGCAGTCGACAGGCACCTTCGATGGGCAAAATAGCCCCTTAACACAGTCACTAGGCACCTTATGTGGGAAAAACAGTCTGTTGGGCACCTTCGGTAAGAAAAACAGCACTTTGGCACACCTCCAGTAGGAAAAACAGCCTATTTGCACCCCTTTAGTGGAAAACATTTCCCATTGGCACACTTTGATGGGAAAAACAGCCCGTTGGCAAAGTTGCTACCTGCCTTTGGTGAGAAAAATAGCCTATGGGGCACTTTCGATTCGAAAAACAGTCCGTTGGCACACATTCAGTGGCCAAAATAGCTTGTTGACATGGTCACTAGGCACCTTAGGTAGGAAAAACAACCTGTTGACATACCTTCGACATGCAAAACAACCTATTGACACACTTTTGGCAGGCAAAACAACCCATTGGCACAGTCTCTAGGCACCTTCGATTGGAAAAATAACCCACTAGAACACCTTCGGTCTAAAAAATAGCAAGTTGGCACCGTCGATAGGCACCTTCTGTGGGTAAAATAGCCTACTGGCACAGTAGCCAAGCACCTTAGCTAGGAAAATAGTCAGTTGGGCACCTTCAGTGGGAAAAACAGCATGTTGGCACACCTTAGGTGGGAAAAACAACCTGTTGGCACACCTTTGGTGGGAAAACAGCCTGTTGGAACACCTTCAGTGGGAAAAATAGCACGTTGGCACAGTCGTTAGGCATCTTTGGTGGGAAAAATAACCCATTGGCATACCTTTGGTGGGAAAAAACCAATTAGCAGACCTTTGATGGGAAAAATCACACGTTGGAGCGTTGGCATCGTTGTTAGGCACTGTTAGTAGGAAAAACATATCATTGGCGCACCTTTAATGGGAAGAAGAGGATGTTGGTAAGGTTGATGGGCACCTTTAGTGTCAAAACAGCCCGTTGGGCGCCCTCTATGGGAAACACAACCTGTTGGCACACCTTTGGTAAGTAAAACAACCTATTGGCAGGGTCACTAGGCACCTTCTGGGGTAAAAACAATCCATTGGCACACCTTTGGTGGGAAAAAACAGCCTGTTTGCAAACCTTCGATGGGAAAATAACATATTGGCATGTTAGAACAATCGATAGGCACCTTCGATGGGAAAATAACATATTGGCATGTTAGAACAATCGATAGGCACCTTCAGTGGGAAAAACAACCCATTGGAACACGTGCGATGGGAAAAGCAACACGTTGGCACAATTGTTAGGCACCTTTGGTGGGAGAACCAGTCTATTGGCACACCTTCGGTGGGTAAAGTAGCAAGTTTGCATAATTGATAAGCACCTTTAGTGGGAAAATATCCCATTGGCACGATCGCTAGGTACCATAGGTAGGAAAATCAGCAAGTTGGAATGGTCGATAGGCTCCTTTGATGTGCAAAATATCCCCTTGGCACAGTCACTAGGCACTTTAGGTAGGGAAAACAGTCAGTTGGGCACATTCATTGGGAAAAACAACACGTTGGCATACCTTCGGTGGGAAAAGAAACTTGTTGGCACCTGTTTGGTGGGAAACGCAGCCCTTTGGCACACCTTCGGTGGGAAAACAGCCCGTTGGAAAAATCGCTAGCTGCCTTCGATGGTAAAATTAGTTTGTGGGGCACATTCGGTGGGAAAAAGAGCCTGTTGGCATACTTTTGATGGCCAAAATAGCCTGTTGGCATGGTCACTAGACACATTAACTGGGAAAAATATCCCGTAGGTGAAACGGCCAGCTGGCACATCTTCAATAGGTAAAATAGCCCATTGGCACACCTTCGGTGGGCAAAATAGTCCGTTAACACAGTCGCTATGCACCTTCAGTGGGAGAAACAGTATGTGCTGGACATTCCATAGGAAAAATAGCCTATTGGCTCAGTCACTAGGCACCTTAGGTGGCAAAAACAATTGGTTGGGCACCTTTAACAAAAAAAATAGTCCATTAGTACACTTTGACAGGAAAAACAACCCGTTGGCACACCTTTGGTTAGTAAAACAACCTGTTGGCATAGTCACTAGGCACCTTTGGTGGGAAAAATAGCCCGTTGGGAACCTTTGATGGAAAACACAACTCGTTGGTACCCCTTCGGAGGACGAAAGAACCCGTTGGCAAAGTCGCTAGGTGCCTTCGGTGGGAAAAATTTTCTATGGGGCATCTTTAGTGACAAAAACGACCCGTTGGCTCATGTTGGTGGCCAAAATAGGTTGTTGGCAAGGTCGCTAGGCACCTTAGGTGGCAAAAGCAGTCTGTTGGGCACCTTTGATGGGAAAACAACCCGTTGGCACACTTTTGGTAGGCAAAACAACCCATTGGCACACGTTTGGTAGGTAAAATAGCCTGTTGGCAAAGTCGCTAGGTGCCTTCGATGAAATTGTCCGTGGGGCACCTTCGGTGGGAAAAACAACCTGTTAGTGAACTTTCGGTGGCCAAAATAGCTCGTTGGCACAGTTGCTAGGCACCTTAGGTCGAAAAAATAGTCTATTGAGCACCTTTAATAGGAAAAACAACCCTTTGGCAAATCTTTGGTATGCAATACAACCCGTTGGCATGGTTGCTAGGCATCTTCGGTGGGAAAAACAATTTGTTGGCACATCTTTCGTAGGCGAAAGTTCCCGTTGGCGCACCTTTGGTGGGCAAAACCTCCTGTTGACACATTTTCAGTGCGTAAAACAACACGTTGGCGTCATCGTTAAGTAACTTTGATGGAAGAAAAAGGTAGTTGGGCACCTTTGGTGGGAAACACAACTCGTTGGCACACCTTTGATGGGCAAAACAACCAATTGGCATGATCGATAGGCACCTTCGATTGGAAAAATAGCCCGTTGGCACGGTAGCTAAGATCTTTAGCTGGGAAAAATAATTCGTTGGGCACTTTTGGTGCAAAAAATAGCACGTTGGGGCACCTCCGGTGGCAAAAAAGCACGGTGGCACACCTTTAGTGGGAAACACAGCATGTTTGCACGGTCTCTATGCACCTTTGAAGGAGAAAACAGTCTGTTGGCACACCTTTTAATGAGAAAATACCACATTTGCACAGTCAATAGGACCTTTGGTAGGACAAATAGCCTACTGGCATGGTAGCCAGGCACCTCAGATGGGAAAAATAATCCGTTGGGCTTCTTCGGTGGGAAAAACAGCACGTTGGCACAGTCACTAGGCACCTTCGGTGGAAAAAATAGCCTGTTGGCACACCTTCGATGAGAAAAACCACACGTTGGCATAACTTGGGTGGGAAAAACAACCTGTAGGCACACCTTTGATGGGAACAACCTCACGTTGGCACGTTGGCATCATTGTTGGGCACCTTCAATAGGAAAAACAGCTCATTGGCACACCTTTGGTGGGAGAAACAACACATAGGAAAGGTTGATGGGCGCCTTCAGTGTAAAAAAAGCATGTTGACACAGTTTCTAGGCTCTTTCGGTGGGAAAAACAGCCCGTTAGCACACTTTTGGCGGGAAAAACAACACGTTGGCACACCTTGGGTAGGAAAAACAGCTCATTGGCACTGCTTCAGTGGGAAAAGCAACACGTTGGAATGGTCGATAGGCACCTTCAGTGTGAACACAACTCGTTGGGCACCCTCGGTAGGAAACACAGCCTGTTGGCACACCTTTGGTAGGCAAAACAACCTATTGGCACAATCACTAGGAATCTTTGGTGGGAAAAATAGTTCATTGGCACAGCTTTGGCAAGAAAAACAGCACGTTGGCATAAGTTTGGTGGGAAAAACAACCAGTTGGCATACTATAGATGGGAAAAAAGCACATTGACGCAGTCGCTAGGCATCTTCGGTGGGAAAAACATCCCATTGGGACACCTTCGATGGGAAAGTGACCCGTTGGCACAGTCGTTAGGCATCTTCGGTGGGAAAACTAGGTCATTGGTACTCCTTCGGTGGGAAAAGCAACAAGTTGCCATAGTCGATAGGCACCTTAGGTGGAAAAAACAGTCCGTTTGGCACCTTCGGTGGGAAAAACAGTATGTTAGCACACCTTAAGCGAAGAAACAGCCTGTAGGCACACCTTCGGTGGGAAACACATCCTCTTGGTGCACCTTTGGTGGGTAAAATAGCCAATTGGCAAAGTCACTAGCTGCCTTCGGTGGGAAAAATAGTCCATGGGCTATCTTCAAAGGGAAAAATAGCCAGGTGGCACACGTTTTGCAGCTAAAATAACTCGTTGGCATGGCCGCTAGGTACCTTAGATGGGAAAAATAGCCTATTGGCACACATTCGGTAGGAAAAACAACCTATTGGCACATCTTTGGTAAGTAAAACAGCCCGTTGGCATGGTCACTAGGCACCTTCGGTAGCAAAAATATTTGACGGGAAAAATAACACGTTGGCACCATCAATAGGCTCCTTTGGTGGGTAAAATAGCCTGTTAGCACGGTAGCCAGGCACCTTATCTGGGAAAAATAGTCTGTTGGGCACCTTTGATGGGAAAAATAGCCCGTTGGCACACCTTTGGTGGGTAAAATAGCATGTTGGCACTTTTTTGATGGGAAAAACAACACGTTGGCACGGTCGCTAGGCACCTTCAGTGGGAAAAATAGTTTGTTGGCACACCTTTGATGGGAAAAACCACACGTTGGCATAACTTGGGTGGGAAAAGTAACCTATTAGCACACCTTTGATGGGAAAAACAGCACGCTAGCGTGTTGGCATCATTGTTGGGCACCTTTAGTGGGAAAAATAGCTGTAAAATAGTACGTTGGCAAGGTCAATAGGCACCTTAGTGTGAAAAATAGCCCGTTGGGCACCCTCAGTAGGAAACACAGCCTATTGGCACATACAACTTGTTGGCACGGTTGCTAGGCACCTTTGGTGGAAAAATTTGCTCTTCGCCATATCTTTGGTAGGAAAAAGAGCCCGTTGGCACGCCTTTGATGCACAAAATAGCCCACTGGCACGACCGTTAAACACCTTCGGTTAGAAAAATAGCTCGTTAGGCACCTTCGGTGGGAAACACAGGCCATTGGCACATCTTGTATAGGTAAAATAACCCGTTGGCAGGGTTGCTAGGCACTTTCTACGTGAAAAATAGCTCGTTGGGCATGTTTGGTGGGAAACACAACTTGTTGGCACATTTTCTATGCACCTTAGGTGGGAAAGTAGTCCGCTATGCACCTTTGATGGGAAAAGCCACCCATTGGCACACCTTCATTAGGTAGAATAGCCCATTGACACACCTTTGGTGAGCAATACAACCCGTTGGCACAGTCACTAGGCATCTTCAGTGGGAAAAATAGCTCGTTGGCACATTCTTGGTTTGCAAAAGATCACGTTGGCACACATTTAGTGGGCAAAATAGCTCGTTTGAACATATTCGGTGCGCAAAGCAGCCTGTTGCCATGATCACTAAGCAAGTTTGACGTGAAAAACAACCTTTTGGGCACCTTTGGTGGGAAATATAGCTCGTTGACAAACCTTTAACAAGCAAAACAGCTCATTGGCACAGTCACTAGGCACCTTCGGTAGGAAAAATATCCCATTGCCACACCTTCGGTGGGAAAAACAACACATTGGCATGATCTATTGGAACCTTTGGTGAACAAAATAGCACATTGGCACAAATGCTAGGCAACTTCAGTAGGAAAAACAACCTATTGGCACACCTTCAGAGGGAAAAACAACATATTGGCACGTTGGCATCGTTGCTACGAACCTTCAGTGGAAAAACAATCTATTAGCACACTTTTAGTGAGAAAAACAACACGTTGGCATGGTCGATAGGCACCATTCATGTGAAAAACAACCTGTTGGGCACCCTCAGCAGGAACCACAGCCCGTTGGTACACCTTCGGTGGGCAAAACATCCTGTTGGCACGATCAGTAGGCACCTTTTATGGGAAAAAAGTCTCTTTGGCACCCTCGATGGGAAAAACAACACTTTGGCATACCTTCCATGCGAAAAACAACCTGTTGACATACCGTCAGTGGGGAAAACAACCCATTGGCACACCTTCGATGGATAAAATAGCCTGTTGGGATGGTCGCTAGTCACCTTAGGTGGGAAAAATAATCTATTGGGCACCTTTGGTGGGAAAACATAAAGTTGTCATAGTTTTGGTGGGGAAAACAGCCTGTTGGCACACCTTCGGTGGGAATACAGCCTGTTTGCACACTTTCAGTGGGCAAAACCGCCCGTTTGCAAAGTCACTAGTAGCCTTCGGTAGTAAAAACAATCAAAGGGGCACCTTCAATTGGAAAAACAGCCTGTTGGCACACATTTGGTTAGAGGAATAGTGCATAAGGCACCTTCAGTCAGTAAAACAGCCCATTTGCATACGTTCGGTAGGAAAAATAGCCTGTTGGCACACCTTTAATAGGCAAAATAGCCTGCTGGCACACCTTTGGTGGGCTAAAGAGCACATTAGCATGGTTGTTAGGCACCTTTGGTAGGAAAAACAGTCTGTGGTGGACATTCGACGAGAAAACAGCCCATTAAAACACCTTTGGGAGGTCAAACATCCTATTGGCACACGTTCGGTGGGCAAAACATCCTGTTGGCAAAGTCACTAGCTGCCTTTGGTGGGAAAAATAGCGCATTGGCACACATTCGATGGGAAAAACAGTCTTTGGGGTACCTTTAGTGGGTAAAACAATCCGTTGGCACACATTCGATGGGCAAAACAGTCTTTTGGCACACATTTGGTAGGCAAAATAGCTTGTTGGCACACCTTTGGTTAGCTAAAGAGCACTTTGGCACAGTTGTTAGGGACCATCGGTGGGAAAAACAATCCATGGCAAACATTAGGTGGGAAAAGAGCTCGTTGGTACACCTTCGAGAGGTAAAGCAGTCTGTTGGCACACATTCAGTTGGCAAAATAGCCCATTGGTATAGTCACTAGGCACCTTCAGTGAGCAAAATAACTCGTTAGGCACCTTCGGTGGGGAACATAGCCCGTTAGCACAATCACTAGGTACCTTAGGTTACAAAACAGTCTGTTCGACACCTTCAGTATGCAAAACATCCCATTGCAATACCTTCGAAGGGCAAATATAGCCCATTGGCAAATTCGCTAGGAGTCTTCGATGGGAAAAACTATCTGTGGGGCACCTTTGGTGGGAGAGATAGCTCATTGGCATACCTTCGATAGGCAAAACAACCCATTGGCACGATCAATAGGCACCTTCAGTGGGAAAAATAACCCATTGACACACATTTGGTGGAAAAAATAGCACGTTGGCATGGTTGATAGGCACCTTCGGTGGGAAAAATAGCTCGCTGGCATAGTAGTTAGGATCCTTAGCTAGGAAAAATAGTCCATTGGGCACTTTAGGTACAAAAAATAGTCTATTGGCACACCTTCGGTGGGAACAAGGCACAGTGGCACACCTTCGGCAGGAAGCACAGCATGTTGGCACGATCTCTAGGCACCTTCGGTGGGAAAAATAGTCCGTTGGCACACCTTTGATGGAAAAAATAGCATGTTCGCATGGTTGATAGGACCTTCGATGAGACAAATAGCCCGCTGCCACGATAGCCAGGCACCTTATATTGGAAAAACAGTCCATACCTTCAGTGGTAAAATTAGCTCATTGGAACATCTTCAGTGGGAAAAACAACACGTTGGCACACCTTCGGTGGGAAAAAACAACACGTTGGACCACCTTCGGTAAAAAAAAAGCACATTGGCACAATTGCTAGACTCCTTCGGTGGGAAAAATAGCCAGTTGGCAAACCTTGGGTGGGAAAAACAACACATTGGCACATTTTGGGTGGGAAAATGGCCCTTTGGTACACCTTCAATGGGAAAAACAACACGTTGGTATCGTTGTTGGTCACCTTTAGTTGGAAAAACATCCCATTGGCAAACATTTGGTCTGAAAAACAACACATTGGCAATGTCGATAGCCATCTTTGTTGTGAAAAATAGCACATTGGGTGCCTTTGATAGGAAATACAGCCCGTTGGCACGCCTTTAGTGTGAAAAATAGCCAGTTGGCATGGTCACTAGGCACCTTCGGTGGGAAAAACAGTCCGTTGGCACAACTTTGGTGGGATAAACAACATGTTGGCATAACTTCGATGAGAAAAACAGCTAGTTGGCCTATCTTCGATGGCAAGAAAACCATGTTGGCACGTTGACACAATCGCTTGGCACCTTCGGTGGGAAAAATAGCCCATTGGAACACCTTTGACGAGAAAAGTGGCACGTTGGCACAATCATTAGGCACCTTCGGTAGGAAAATAGGGCATTGGCATACCTTTGATCGGAAAAGCAATAAGTTGGCATAGTCGATAGGTAGCTTCGATGGGCAAAATAGCCTATTAGCTCAGTTACTAGGCACCTTAGGTGGGAAAAAATAGTCTATTTGGCACCTTTGGTGGGAAAAATGGCACGTTAGCACACCTTCGATAGGAAAAACAGCTTGTTAGCACACCTTTATTGGGAAACACATCTTATTGGCACACCTTTGGTGGGAAAACAATCTGTTGGCACAACTTCAAGGGGCAAAATAGCCCATTGGCATGGTCACTAGGCACCTTCGATGGGCAAAGTAG
>JANIIA010069726.1:0-10502 GCA_027478495.1 Erythroxylum alaternifolium
CTATCGATTAGAGATGATGAATTTTGAATAGGAATTGTGGTGACATATAAGTAAGATATGTTATGGTATAAAAGCATAAAGATGAATTAATAATGATTAAGGTGTTTTCTGCTGGATAAGCCCACGTTATGGTAATAAGCTCACGTTTATGACCTTTAAGTTGGACTCCGAAAATAGAGTCCAACATTTACAATATTTAAAGGGAGAGAAATTGAAGAAGATTCACAGTTGATAAATAAGAGAAATACCAACTGACTAGCAGAATAGCAAACCATATCCAAGTATGTCTGGTGGCATATCATACATAACAAAAACTTTCGATGGAAATGAAATGTCATTGGAACCTATAGTTGTCTCTTCTCTTTTATAAATTGATGTACTGCATTTTCTTAGTTCATTTTGATTTTTTATACATATAAGGATGGCTTTGTGCCTTGAACTCACTATTATACAGTTTTTAATTCCATCTATACTAGTTTCATATTCATTTTTTTAAAAAAACTTTTCATTGTTGATTTTTATTGAAATACTATCATGGCTAACTATGTTAGGGGCTATTGACTTTGTAAAAGGAGTTTTTAAAATAACCAAGTAGTGAATATCTTTTACTATCAAAAAAGAGGTTTTGACTGAAAACTCACCATGGAAAATATAAGCATTGGTTTTGTATTTTATCCTAAAATATGAATTGTTAGCATGTTTGAGTATTTCCTAGCTTTTTTGCAATAATTTTATGTGGATTTTCCTTATTTATTACAATTCAAATAAGCTTCTACATTAAATAATGCAATTATGCTAACATGAAAGCTTCACTAATTCTAAAGGTTATCCTATTCAATTATTTTTAAGATGTTATTTGGTTGAAAATAAAAAAAATCTTTGGGTAGTTTTTGTGTTATTATGATTAAATTTTTCATTAACTTCTTTGTTTAAATCACATTATTCCCTAACATTTTGTTGAAGCAAATTTTTTATCATTTCACTATCTTCCTTTTATTTTTGTTTGGGGATTTTTTGTTATCATTATATCACTATGATTTCCTGGTAGAGACTAGATAATGTTAATTTTGATTTTATTGTTTTTCTTAGTTTTATCTAATATGTTTGTCAAATTGTAAGTAGATGAGGTTATTAATGGTAGGTTCTGGCTAGGTATTTCAAATGATTCTTGTAGTTTTACTAGGTATTATTTTTGTAATTATATGGTCTTGGATATGGTTTGTAACTTCTAAAAGGAATTTTAGATCTTTTACTAGTACGTTGATTTGTTTGTCTTCTTCTAATTAATAATTACTTATTGTTTTGTCACTATTTATGGAGCTATCGATTTCTAAACCCAATGCTTTATAAAGAAATTCTTCGCTAAAGTATTCCTCAAATGTTTCACTATTAGAAATCATTAAAGATTGATTTTTTAATTATTTCGTAGTCTAAATCTAAGTTTTGAAGTTTTTTTTTGTTAATCTTGCAATATCTAGTTGTGGGATCTTTATGTTTCCAAATTTGGATGTTGAAAAGAGGTTTTTAGGGTTTGCTTGCATATTTCCTATTTGTTTAGGTCTTTTGCAATATCTTTTTTATTTTTGTAAGGGAATTTATTCCTAATTTTTTTGTGAAGCTTTATTGCAATCTTTATAAGTTTTCTTGATAGTGTTGTAAGAACTATCAAATTAATGATAAAAGGTTCCAAATTCTTTTTAAGTTTTGAAATTTTCATTTTTAGTTGTTTTTGAAGATTCATATCTTGAAAAAGTTTTAATCCTTCTTTTTGACTGTAAATAATTAGCTCTCTTTAATTCAATATATTGTGACAAATTTGATCATTGTGGATGACATCAGTGCATCGTAAAGCTAGTTAAATAAACTAGACCTACTACTACTATAGTAGTGGCAAGTCTAGGTTGATGCCACAGAGAGTGCTCAGTTAGCTTTGAAGTGAAATTAATTAGTGTTTTAAGTTTCGGGGGGTTTTGTTTGGTTAAAGAAAAGAAAATAAAACTAAACTAACTAGCGAAAGCAAATTGATGAAAACATGTAAAAATGATGAAAGTGGTGAATTTGTTAGGAATCCGGTTCTTTAGTTCACTCTCGCCCTACACCCTAATTAAATATATTTTAATAATTTGTTGTTCTCAAACCTTTCATAGAAACTATTAATCGTAGGTTAATAGATTAACTCGAGTTTTCCCTTAGGTATTGTTTAATTAAGATATGATCTTTAATTAAACCTAACTACAGGATAACCTAGAATACGATCTCCATATTCAATTAGGTAGTAGCATTATGAATTAGGAAAATTGATTAATCAATGAAATATCCACATAAGATGTGTCATTTAGCCTAGTTTATGTTATCCTTAATGATTACAAACCATTAATTGCTATAAATGAAATTCAACATAACAATTATGGATTACATTTAATATTCTAGCAATGGGTTTATAATAAAAAGATCTAATGAACACATTAAAAATATCTTTTCACAATACCCAAATCCATATACATCGGATAATATAATCAATTTCTAAAGAAATAAAGAAACAACAAATATAAGGAATGAATGCTTAACTGGGTTGTCGGCGTCGATATCTCCTTCGAACTGGCATCGAAAAGCTACCCCTCTATAGGTCTTATCATATTAGAGATCTTGCCTCCCTCTTCATGCTCTCATGAAATTCCTGAAGTTCCCAGCTGAAACATACCTTCTATTGTTTCATAAAAGCTTTGCGCCGTCACACCCTCGGTATATGTTAAAATACTAGGTTAAAACATTGGGTGAGGTGACATCTTAAGGCCTTACATGAGAGCACCTACCGGGCATGAGAATATGTTTCATGCCCATGCACACCTTCAGTTATTTACCAGTCATCAGCCTTTGTTCTTCGTAATTTTTAATGTTATAAATTATTTAAATTCATATCTTACACCATACCTTGAGTGTGATGCTCTCACACATTTTCATTCCAACTAGCCACTCTTTGTTTTTCCAAGTATAGCCCCATTAAATTCACATTCTTATGCTTTATTTACTTCAAGTGTAGTTGTCCACCTAACACACCTTTGGTTTATACCTTAAACGCTTAGCAGCTAGCTTGTATGGGCATGAGAGGAATTATTGCACAGCCGTGAGCATCACTCACGACTATGCATGAGTTTACATATAAAAATGATGAAAGTGGTGAATTTCTACTTTGCCTTAGGCCTTAAATGTGTGAGAAGTTTGTTCTTTCTTATCCATGTAGGTTTTTACCATAGGTTCATCAAAGATTTCTCATAGGTAGCTTCTCTTTTGTGTAAGCTATTACAACAAGGTGTCTCTTTTGAGTTCAAAAATAAGTGCAAGGAGGTTTTTAACAGACTTAACATTTTGTCCAAATATTTCCAATCGACAAAGATAACAAGGGTCATCAAGGAAATCACCAACTTTCATCAATACGAGGGTGAATCATTGTACGAGGCATGGAAGCATTTGAAGGAGTTGTAGAGAAACTGCCCCCATCATAATTTAGCCAGGGAATTTTTACTACAAACATTTTATAATGGGGTCAATTCAGCAACCAGAAGAACCACTGATACAACTACAGGAGGTTCATTGATGAAGAAGACCTTACATGCTACATATGACTTGATTGAAGATATGGGTGCTAACAACTTCCATTGGTAAAATGAAAGGTGTAAACCACTGTAGATGAAGAAACAGAAAGAGGTTATATCAGCAGATTCAATAGTTGCTTTATTTACAGAAATTACATCATTAAGGAAACAAGTAAGTGATCTTCAACCTTTATCTAGTTCTTTGAAGTATATGCATCAAAATTGTAAGATTTGTGGAGCGGACAGTCATAACTCATCGAATGTTATTTGATGAGCACTAAAGGCATAGAACAAGCTCATTATTTAGGGTTCCCACAAAGGTCAGATAATAACCCATATTTTGGTACTTATAATGTTAGATGGAGAAACTATCCAAATTTTTCTTGGGCTAATCCTGTAGGAACCAAATGGAGACCTCAAAAACCCCCAGGATTTCAGGAAAAGCAAAGTAACTCACATATTACCTTAGAGTTAAAGTTTGGAGGTATTAAATCAAGGCTAAAGGCAATAATGGAAGCCCAAGCTCCAAGGACAGATTCTTAACTTTCACAATTGAGCTCTTAATTGTCAAAGAGGATGGAAGTGATTGGTACAATTGGATCAAAGTTGAACAATGTTGAGGAGGCACGGGCACAGAGTGATCAGGCACTGAAAAGTTATCAAGTGAAGACTGATAAGTTCATTAAAAATCAAGCATCGTCAATCTACAACCTAAAGGTGCAAATGGGTCAACTGGCAATCGCAGTATCAACCAGACCCCCAGGTAACCTTCCTAGCACTTTATAACCTTATTAGAAAGAATGTTTAAAGACAATTCAATTGAGAAGTGGAAAGGAGTTACCAGAGCTAGTCTTGAAGGAAGTTGCTGATCCAATGGAGAAAAGTCAGGAAAAAGGTAAGGATAAAGTCACTGAGGAGGAGGAACCCCCATATGTTCCACCTCCATCATATGTTCCAAAATTACCATTTCCTAGGAGAGTGAGTCATAATCCAGTGGAGACCCAATTCAAAAAATTTCTGAAAAATTTGAAGAATTTGTATATGAGTGTTTCTTTGCCAGAAGTTTTGGAGCACATACCTAAGTATGCTAAGTTCTTAAAGGAATTACTTTCTCGCAAGTGAACTTGGTATTCAAATCAGACAATAGCATTGACATCCAGTTGCAGCTTTGTGATCATGAATAATATGCCATTGAAACTAAAGGATCCAAGGAGTTTTACTATTCTTTGTATTGTTAATGGTGTGGAATTTTCTAAATGATTATGTGATTTAGGATCTAGTGTTAATCTGATGCCATTATCTATTTTTAGGAAGCTGAATGTGGATGACATAAAGCCAACATCAATGAAAATTCAGTTATCTGGTCAGTCCATAAAGAAGCCTTTTGGAGTTGTTGAAGATGTTTTGGTAAAACTAGATAAGTTTGTGATTCCTGTTAACTTTTTCATTTTTGATGTTACTGAGGACATAAATTGTCCACTGATTTTGGGATGCCCATTTATGAATAGTGGTCGGGCGTTGATTGATGTGAATAATGGTGTTTTGATTTTACGTATTGGTGATGAAAAAGTTGAGTTCAACATGAATAGGAGTTTGAAAAGCAGGGAGCAGCCATATTGTTGAATGAGAATGGATGTGATAGATGAGTGTGTGGAGGAGATAACTGGTAGAATGATAAAAACAAAGAGTGAGAGGGAGTTAGAATTGAATAAAGAAGATTATAGTGGGAAGAGAGAGAAGGATGGAGAGGAAGAAGAGAAAGTGAGAAGGAACCTTTTGTGAGGATCAAGCCACCCATACCACCTTCCAATGAGAGAGCATCCACCCTAGAGTTAAAACATTTACCTTCAAACCTAAGGTATACATTTTTTGGTGAAAATCAAACATTACCTATGATTAATTCAAACCAGTTAAGTGATGAACAGGAGAGGAAGTAGTAGAAGTTATAAAGAGGAGAATGAAAGTGATGGGGTGGTAGATATCAGATATCCGAGGGATAAGTCCAGTGTTATGATGCATAGAATAAATCTCGAGGATGGATGTGAACTAATGAGGGATAGGCAAAGAAGTTTGAATCTGAATATGTAGGAAGTTGTAAAATAGGAGTTGATTAAGTTATTGGATGTAAGAATTATATACCCAATCTCAGACAGTGAATGGGTAAGTCCAATTCAGTGTGTACCAAAGAAAGGTGGAACAACAGTGGTGGAAAATGAAAAGAGTGAGTTGATTTCCACACGGACGGTCATTGGTTGGAGAGTTTGTATTGATTACAGGAAGCTCAACTCAGTGAAAAAGAAGGACCACTTTCCACTACCTTTTGTGGACCAGATGATTGAGAGAGTTACAGGACATGCATTCTACTGTTTCTTGAATGGGTATTCCAGCTACAATCAGATATTCATTTATCCAGAGGATCAGGCCAAGACAACTTTCACATGTCTGTATGGTACTTTTTCATATAGACGGATGCTATTCGGACTTTGTAATGCACCAGCTACATTTAAGCGATGTATTATGGTCATTTTTACCGATATGATTGAGGATTTTTTTGAAGGAATTTATGGATAACTTTTTACTGTATCGAGATTCCTTTGAGTGATGTTTGACAAATTTGGATAAGGTTCTCCAACAGTGTGAAGAGGCTCATTTAGTACTAAATTAGGAAAAATGTCACTTTCTTAATACACAAGATATCTTGTAGAGATATTGAAGTGAATAAGGCAAAAACTGAAAACATCAGTAGACTTCCTCTGCCAAGTAATGTTCGAGGGGTCTGAGCATTTTTAGGGCATGCCCGGTTCTATTGCCGATTCATAAAGGATTTTTCTTTAATTTCTAAACCCCTTGCTCAGTTGTTAGTTAAAGATGTTCCTTTCATTTTTGATAATGATTTTTTAGTTTCTTTTGACAGGTTGAAGAAGGCGTTGACGTCAGCAGCAGTGTTACAATAACCAAATTGGAGCTTGCCATTCGAGTTGATAAGTTATGCTAGTGATTACGCAATTAGGCGTGTTTTAGGGCAGCGTAAGGACAAGAAGTTGCATCTTATTCCCTACATCAATGGGACTTTGACGGATTCTCAGATTAATTTTACCCCGACGAAAAAAGAACTGTTAGTTATAGTTTTTGCTTGCGATAAATTTTGTTCTTACTTACTTGATTCAAAAAGTGATTGTATATACAAATCATGCAGCCCTGAAGTATTTTTTTACTAAAAAGGATGCCAAGCCTCGGTTGATTAGGTGGATCCTGCTCTTACAGGAATTTGATATCGTGATCAAGGATAAAAAGGGAGCAGAAAATTTCGCTGCTGATCACCTGTCAAGATTGGAAGGAGGGGAATCAAGCTTACAAAAAGAAATTAATGAGTAATTTCTTGATGAGATGCTACTCGTGGTACAAGAATCATACCATCCTTGGTATGCCGACATTGCAAAATACATTACAGGTGGTATCCTTCCCCCTAATTTAACTTACCAATAGTAGAAAAAGTTTAAACATGATTGTGAGCAGTACATATAGGAAGATCTACTTCTTTACAGAAATTGTACGGATGGACTGATTCAGAGATGTGTTCCTAATAATGAAATTAATGTTATTTTAACTCACTGTCATAAATTTTCTTATACAGAACATTATGGAGCCAATAGGACAGCCACAAGGGTGTTGGAGTGCAGATTTTATTGACCAACATTGTTTAAGGAAACACAACATTAGGTGAAGAACTGTGACAGATGCCAAAGAAATGGGAACATATTAGAAAGGGAAAAGATGCCAATGTCCTCGATGATGGAGGTTAAAGTCTTTGATGTTTGGGATCTGGATTTCATAGGACCGTTTCCATCCTCTTACGGAAACAAATATATTTGGTAAGTGTTGTTTACGTATCGAAGTGGGTTGAGGTGATGCCGACACCAACAAATGATAGTAGAGTGGAGAAAAGGTTTCTGAAAAAGATTATTGTTACAGAATATAGTAGTTACGTGATTATAGGGATTATACAGTTAATGTAAATATCATAGTTATAGGGATTTACCATGATTATAGGTATTATTTTCCTAATTTAAACCTATATTCTTGTATAAATACCTGTAGTATTATTCTAAGTTGAATATATAGAAAACATCTGCGGATTCTTCTCATGGTATCAGAGCCTAGTCGTGTTTCTTGATCTCTTCCTTAGTCGTGTTTCTGTCTTTCATTTTCTGCCTTATCATAAGGCAATATACTGACTATTTGGGTGCTACATTTTTTTGAGACATTTTTCTTCACCTCCTCCTCCATAAGACAATATTGGTGATGATCGGCCATCTCCTAAAATCCGAATGTTGGATTTTGAGTGCGTGACTCGATTTCTTCCTCCAGCGTTGCCTCCTCTATTCCTGTTTAAATATATGGTCAGTTTTGGGATATTGCTAGTTTGTGTTGGTGTAGTAGTGCTGGATCCTATTTTCGGAGCCCAACTATCCAAATGTCATGAAAGCGTGAGCGTGTGAATTACCTTGTAAGGTTACTTCCATGAGATCTCTCTAGCCAAAACTAGTTCTGACAGTGGAATCACAAATTTACTTCTTCATAAAATTTGTAGCCCCATGTCTCTAGTTTATTTTGAAACAACAATGATTTCATTCGGAGCTCTACAGGTCAAGATATGATTAAAATACCAAAGTATGTTTGGTAAAACAATCAATTCATGCTCTTTCAGCCGTTTCCCTCACTTTCTCTCCATTAATTTTTTTCAAATCAACCCCAATGGATGCCAAAATTTTATGGAGAGGTAGAGAAATATGTTAGGAATCTATTAGATTAATAATCACTTCATTTGAAGATCTGGTGATGAAGTTATGGCCAAAAGAGTCAAACCTGATTATGTCCTCAATCATATTGTACCTATCTTGGAACAATTGGCATAACTTTCATTAGAGATATTGGATTTTGGTCGTTTTAGGACAGTTGCAAAGAGGACTCTGAGATTTAAAGATGTTGAAGAAAAATTTTGTCATCTAGAGGGTCAAAATCGATTCGTCTGACGCTTCATCTGACACTTCGGTTGGTACCTATGCTTCGCCTAAAGGCCATATCTTTTGCGTATGAGGTCCAAAAATTCCACACTTTATATTGTTGGAAATATAAGAAAAATATCTACAACTTTTGTGAAGACCTTGAAGAAAACTTTTGTCATATAAAGGGTTAAAATCGCTTCGTCTTACGCTTCGTCTAGTACCTATGCTTCGTCTAAAGGCCATATCTTTTGCGTCTGAGGTCCAAAACTTCCAAACTTTATATTGTTGGAAAGCTAAGCAAAAGATCTAAAACTTTTACGAAGACCATGAATAGGGATTTCACCATCTAGAGGGTCAAAATAAGACAAATTTGTCTTGGACGAAGTAATTAGGTCTGAAATGGATCAGACGGATCAATCTAAGACAATCCAGATTAAGACGATTTAGACTAAGACGATCTTGACTAAGACAATCCCAATTAAGATGATTCAAACTAAGACGATCCAGACTAAGACAATCTAGACTAAACAACCGAACATACCAAGCGTCTCCAATGATTCCTACATCCACTATAACATCACTTTCAGTAATAATCTTCCCTATTTCACTTCTTCTAATGCAATATACCTCCTTGAACATTCAATTACCAAATTGATTTCATTAAACTCCCAAATCTCAACTCCACTGATTCATCACATGCAACAAATTCTCATCTTTCACTATAGTTGTCCTATATGCATCCTGAATAGCATTACAAACTTATAATGATCGTATCTCCCAATCCCAACTTCCAAAAATTTCATACTTTATATCATTAGAAAGCTAGAAAGATAATCTACAAATTTTATGAAGGCCCGTCTGTCTAATTCAGCCTATATCAATACAGATTTGCCCTAGAAGTCATAACACAAAAATTTTACCCTTATGAATGCTTAAAAAATGCAATCTACAAACTTTGAGAGTCATGAGCAAAAACACAATCACGTTTCATTATCATCAAAAGATAAGAGTTCTACAAAGCTTTAATGGGCATTTCAAGCCACAATACATCATAGTCCAAAAATATACAATTTACACAAAGTAGAATTGCTCAAAATGCCACTAAAGCCTTGTTTTACAAAACTAACTTAAAATACAAAATAAGCATAATCCGGAGTAATGCCCTTATACTCGATCACTCGATCTCTTGCTCATCGCCTGAAGATGGGACAAAATGGGGGGTGAGCTTAAAGCTTATGGGTAACAATTTTATAACTGGTAATAAGCAAAACCATTGAAAAATTCTCAATGCATCATGAAACACATATTTTCATATTCTTAATTTATCAAACACTTTATAAGCCACCCAAATCATGCATTCAATAAACTTGTCAACACATAAGCACATCAAAATGGTTTGTGAGGTCCATAAATAGAACGAGCTAACACATTCCCATGAAATGGTTCTGTGTAGTCGTGAACAGAACGAACAAACACAATCCCACATAGTAGTTTTACGTAGTCGTAAACATAAGGGAGTCCCTGAAGGAGATCTATGCCACTTGCGGGCAGGCGGGAGAAGCCTTTAGTCAAAGTGCACTTAACATATAAAATGGACTAGACCAAACCCCACATAACATGTATTTCATAACTTGTAAACTTGCTGCCTAAAATGGCACTTTTTTCCAAAAAGTTATTTCATAGAGATAATGAAAAATTCATTTTCACATTCTTTTTATAAATCGTCAACACAATATTCACATATCAAACACATAGCACTTTCTCAAAGCATTCAAAGAGCAATAACTGCACATTTATAATACAATTGAAAAAATTTTACTTTATTGATTTTGAAGAAACATTAATGGCTTATTATTCAATTATAAAAATGTAACCCACCTTGAATTCCTTGCTTAACAATTGC